>JANHFP010003027.1:0-14680 GCA_032468135.1 Calamaria suluensis | reverse complement strand
TCCATCCATCCATCCATCCATCTATCTATCTATCTATCTATCTATCTATCTATCTATCTATCTATCTATCTATCTCTTTTCCAGCCAGTGATAAAATTGATCCCTTATTTTAAGTTTTCCAATTCCTCTCTCTCTCTTTAATTATCAAAGCCAATCTATTCATTTCTGCATAATCCAATATTTTCTTAATTACTTCCCCCTCTGTAGGGATTTTCTCCACTTTCCATCTTTGCACAAATGCTATCCTCCCTGCAGTTATAAAATGTAAAATCAAATATAATTTTTCTTTGCTAAATTTCTCTGGTAAGATACCCCATAGGAACAGTTCAGGTTTTAAATGCATATGCTGTTGTATCATTTCTTCTAGCCGTGTTCTAATTTTAGCCCAATAATTTCTCACTTCTGGACACGTCCACCACATATGATAATATGATCCTGGTGTTTGGTGACATTTCCAACATTTAGCTGATTTATCTGTAAACATTTTTGCCAGTTTTTCAGGAGGCATTTGCCATCTATAGAACCTTTTGTAATGATTGTCTTTATATGTTGTGGACATCGTTAACTTATAATTCCTTTCCCATAGCTGCTGCCATATATCTAACTCAGTTGGATATGCAATTTTTTTTGCCCAAACTATCATTGTTTCTTTTACCTGTTCTTCTTCTAATTGCCCTGCCAAAATTTCAGGTTATTATTTATATATGTTTTGAGTCAGTTTTCCCTCTCAGTGATTAGTCCCTGGACTAGTCCCCAAAGGTATTTTGGCAAGATTTTCAGATGTTGCTTGCTCGTATCTTGTTCCTAGGGCTGAGAAAAAGTAACTGATCCAAGGTTACTCACTGGCTTTGTGCCTCAGGTGGGATTAGAACTCATGGTTCCCTGGTTAATAACCTGCCATCGTAATCACTACAAATAAGCTCTCAACCTTTTAGAACAAGATATCAATTGACAATCACTGTCCTTTCTATGGGTGATGTTTCTAAATATATGTCCTTTACATTTGTATATGTGCCCATTGTTGTGTAGTCTGCCCCAGAAATACCACTGCACACACAGAATATTAAAATGTATATATACAAAGTAAACCAAATGCAAAATGCTTTGGAGAGGTGGAGACTATTGGACACATAATCCTTCAAGGATCTTTTTATATAGCTCTACAATAACATTTAGACTTATATACTGCTTCACAGTGCTTTACAGCCCTCTCTAAACTGTTTATACAGTCAGCATATTTTCCGTAAACAATCTTGGTCCTCATTTTGCCCTCCTCAGAAGGATGGAAGGTTGAGTCAACCTTGAGTCAATGGGAATTGAACTGCTGAATTGCAGCCAGCAAAAGAAGCTTACAGTACTGCATTCTAGCCACTGCGCCACAAAGGCTCATATATTTAAAAAATATCTTCCCTATAATACAATATGTATCGTGGCCATACTGATACGGCTTATCTCCAATGGCTGCTTAAGGATGAAGACACTATGATCAAAATGCAGGTGGCGAGATTCTGCACAGCAGCACTGGGGATTCATCGGAAACAGATGATTAATAGGTATTTAATTAATGCAGCAAATCCTTTGCATTATTTCTCTTTTTGCATTTTAGTATTTAATGACTGTGCACCTCACAATTTAAGGACTGTTGTAATCTTATAGTTAGGCCATGCTGTGTTTTGTTTGTGCGCAACTGACAGATTGGGTGCCAAATTGTGATTTGAATATAGATGTTATTCATTATTTAATTCTAGAATTGTTAACTGGATATTCCTTGAACGTCTCTAATGACATTGACTGCAACTTTGAAGGATTTGCCATTGGTAAGAAATCTCAAATGTACTTTACCATCAGATCACTTAGGGATGGAAATTCCATTTCTAATTCCCATCCTTTTCATGGAGTTCCTGTTTAGTATTTCTTTTTAAAAACAGATGGTTTTTATTTAGTGGTGTTATTATATATTTTAACATACAGCAAACATTTCTTTAAAGTCTCTGGATTTTTCTTTTTTTCAGTCTGTCCTTTATTTTCCCAATGAATGGTTAACTTTTAATATTTCATTTGAATTAAGTGTTCTTTTCTAATCTCAGTTTATTTATTTATTTATTTATTAATGTGATTTATATACTGCCCCTCTCCTTACGGACTCGGGGCGGTGAACAACCATATTACATACATTTAAAACAATTTACCCTCAAATTCCCTTATACTTCATTAAAAATAATTTCCAAACTTTACAACTGATCCATATAATAAGTGCATATTATACCTACCATCAGGCATAAAAGCATATCATTCATAAATGAATATGTTAGCAAATGTCTTTCTGCTTTGTGTTTTTCAAGCTTGTCTCATATTATTAAGTACTTAACGGATATGATGAAAATCTAATCTATGATAACTGATCTATGATGTCAGTTTTATATGGTGAAACAGCCAAATAATAATATCACCTATCATGGGTGATGTATCTATGAAATAATTGTTTCATGGGAGGGTCATTTCCTAGGCATCTAATTCTGTTTGCATGGTTGTTGGAGGTTCGCCTTCTGTAGCCACAAAAGCCATTTGCAGATGTTGGACTTCACTCTCAAATTAATTTTCTCAATCTGATGCTCTCCAGGTTTTTTGTGCTACAGTTCCCATCAGCCCTGACCATTTCCATGCTCTTTGGCTACGGATGGATTCGTAGTGATTTAAAGGAAGCAAAGAAGCCAGAAATCTAAAGCAAAATTCTGTCTGTGCTATTAATCCAGGATAATAATACTTTTGCACCAATTTAACTCTAAAGTGTAGGTACATAGTTAACAAGGGATTATCAATTCAACAGTATCTTGCTTGAAAGTCCTTAAGAGTAATCTCAAATTGGGATATTACATAGGCAGTTTTTTTCTTCTTCTAATCTATAGAGAAAAGGAAGATTTACAGGATGGCCCAACTGCCTTTCCCCCCCACTTTGTACCTTATTAATGAAAGGTTCCAGGTCAAAAGTGAAACTGTGTGTGAATTTGCCCATTGTCCACTCTGAAACTCTCATCCAAAATGGTCCTGCATATACTTTTCAGGTCTTTATGGTGAAGATAAATTGCATTAGTCTCAATGAAGCTGTCATTTCTCTGCATTTTGCAGTGCTAGGAAAGAAACTGTACAATGGTTTCTTGGTGCATTGTCAGAAAGTAGGAGAAAGGAAGAGGAACTACTGTATGTACAATGGCAAAACAGAATGGTCCAAAACTCAGCTTAGTGGAATGGCACAGCATCTGGTTTAATTAGCAGTAAGTGATGAGGATGGCTAAGGACTTACCCCTGACACTACAGGGACATAACTTCATACTCTGCTTCTGACCGTTTTTGATTTCTTTGGCTGACATGTTGGCTGCTGGATAGCCTGGCTAGTTTATACTGCATACTCCCTGGCACCTTGTGATGCTCAGTGCCAGGCATTCAATCCTGACCAGTTCAAGGTTGACTCAACATGCCAACTTCCTGAGGTCGATAAAATGAGAACCCAGATTGTTGAGGGGGCAATATGCTGACTCTGTATACCGCTTAGAGAGTGCTGTAAAGTCCAAGTGCTATTGCTAACAGCACAAAATCTTATGGCATCTGCTCAAGCTTGTAGAGCAAACAGGCCATTGCATTTCTTCAAAAAACCTGCAATCTTTTAGGCAAAAGAGCACAAGAAAGAGGGGGACCCAGATAGACAGGGGCTAATAAGCCTTATGTCTTATGAGAAAGATTCAGAGGCTTAGAAGACAAATTGTTTACACATTAGATCCAGGAAGCTGTGCTTCCTCAGGCATTGACAAACTCAGTCATTGACACACTCTTTACATAATCATCTCCAGGAAGTACTAAGTTTTACACAATAGGCCATTTCTATCTCTCTGCATTAGTTGGGTCTAGGTAATAAAGGTACAGGGCTAGCCCTAGGTAATACATAGTAATACAATAGAGTGCCAGTTTGGTGTAATGGTAAAGTATTGGCTTAGAAACTAGAAGACCGTAAGTTCTAGTCTTGCGTAGGAAAGCCAGCTGGGTGATTTTGAGCCAGTCGTTCCACTCTCAGCCCAACCCACCTCACAGAATTTTCATTGTGGGGAAAATAGGAGACGGAAGGAAGATTATGTAGATTTGATGCCTTGAGTTACCTATAAAACAACACAGGTGTGATAAAAAAAATATAATAATAATCGTCAAGAATAGTAATCCAGAGCCTTTCCAGCTTAGCAGCCCAGTGCGAGACAGTAGTGAGAGGGGATGGTTCTATGCGAGTGGCAGGTGTGCATGCATGACTGTGCACAGCTCCATTTGTGCAAGTGTTGCTTCACACACATGGCAGGGGGTTGGGGACTTCTGGTCAAGAATGTTGGAAAAGCAACCAATGGAAGTAGGGACTTTGTCTTTAGGCAGGGTAAAGCAACAGGTGTCAATGTTTCCACTATATGTCCATGCACAGGTTATTGGTAGTCAGAGCTGGGTATTTGGTCTATGCCTGATGACCTTTAGCTTTGAGGAGGATAAGGTGCTGAAAGATTATTTAATAGGCCAGCCATCAGTTTCTGCACATGGAATGGGGAGACTGGATGTCCCCATTCTTTTCTCTTTCCTCTGGTTCCTGAATCTCCAGTCTCCAGTGCATCTTGGAATCTGAGACCTTTCATTGCTTCTTTGAAGATTCAGCTAGGAAGACTGTCTGGCATTCTTTCTATTTTCCTACACAAGCTGTTGGTCTCTAGACTAGTTTCCAGGGTGTGCCCAGCTTGAATTGTTAAATATGCTTGTGAATGAAAACTGAAAATTAAGAGATGCCACATAGACTTTTTTTTTTGTTTGCATTGTGAAAGCTATGTCTCTTTGAGGATTTTACAAAATGTTTTGAATATGTTTGGAAACACTGATTAAAACAAAGAGCCTTAGTAGAAGGGGCGAAGCTGATAGAAATTGCTTCAATATATGACTAGAAGGTTCTCAGGGTTCTGGCTAAAGCTGTGGATATAAATAGAAACATTCAACAGTGTCCCTTAGAGACAGTAAATGCTGACAATGAAAACAATTCCCCATCAAACAATTTATCTAGCCAACCTTTAACAGCCATAATTCAGCAAACTTATTAAGATACCTACCCAGTTGTCCGTTTAATCGAACTACTCTAGGAAACACCCAGCCACTGAAGTTGAATGAGAATGAGTGCATTATAACGTACGTTACTGCCAGCCTAGCAGATGAAAGAAGCTAAGATGAAATCGGGACCATTATAATATAGTGATCTTGTTGCAATTTCCCACCCCCTATCAGAAAACCGCACATAACCTTTGGAGATGCAAATTTGTAAAATGTCGTGCTTTATGTATTTCATTTTTGACATCTACTTTACTTTTTAAGAATGGATGTGGTCTAATTATGCAGTGCAGCTTTGCATGAGGAAAATATACTAAGTGTGCATTAAACAGACAACTTGAAATAATGGCACTTGTACTAAGAAGAGTATTTTCTGGCAAGCAACTAATTTATAATAGCCATAGATATATGCATTAGTGTATGAAATACTTGTCTTTATTTATTGATTTGGAGGCCCAGGGTTGTATTTTTGCATATGTCTTCTTTATTAGGCCTTGTTTCTCTCTCCAACAGGCCTGATTATATTTCATGGTTTAGGAAATTTGCAGTTTCTAAATGATGGTCAGGGAGAATAATTATATTCTACTTCTATAAAACAATAGAAAATGTCGTTGTTGTTTTTAAAAGTTAAATGACTAGAACTCTTTAAAGTCTGGCTTTATCTTTTTCTTATTCTCTTTATTGTGTGAGTTTTGAAAGGTTCCCCTGCCGTCCGTCCATTCTCCCCCCCCCCCAGCGCACATTGGAGGTAAAGAGAATTATATGAAGTGACCAAATTTACTGTGTTCCTATTGCGTAAACCACTACACTGGATCTTTCCAAGCCAATTTAATTTTTAGCTTTCTTCTTGGCTTAATGCAATGTTTTACTTCATTGCGCATTTTGGATGTGCAGAAGCAAAGATAATGTGTTACACTACATTCACTTAATGTTTCATCAGATTTTTCTGGTGTATCTACCTTTTGCTTATTTTAAAATGGTTCATCCTTATCACTTCAGTCATGAAATGTCAATTCGTTAAATTACCATGCTAGGCTAGGCTCGATGCAGGAGCCTCGTTTGAAATGGAGTGCAGATTTATTCCTAAGGATGTATTTTTAAGACAGCTTTTATTTGTATTTATTTATTGCGTTTATAGCCAAACTTTCTGAAGAGAGCTCCAGATGGTTACATGAGGGGGGGGGGGGGTGCCTTTCCTCTAATTTTGACTTTAAGGCTTAAGTTTCTATTCTGAACTTGGATGGAGGCTCTCCAACTATATGCACAAAGTGATAAATGGATATGTTACTAAACATATCTAGGTTGCCTGCTAATAATAACATCAGAAAGAGTTCATAGGAATTTTATCCAATTAACATTAGTGGAGTTGAATCTAGATAGTCCTCGACTTATGACCACAACTGAGCCTAAAAGTTCTGTTGTTAAATGAGACATATGTTAAGTGGGTTTTGAACCATTTTATGACTTTTATTGCCTCAGTTGTTAAGTGAATTGCTGCAGTTGTCATCTTTGTAACCTGGTTGTTGAGTGAATCTGGCTTCCCCGTTGACTTTGCTTGTCTTAAGGTAGCAAAAAGGGAACACAGACATTACAACCATCACAAATGTGAGCCAGCTGCCCAGCATCTCAATCTTGATCCCATGACCACAGGGATGCTTCAAAGATCATCCTGTGGAAAACAGTCATAAATCACCTTTGTCAGTGCCATTGCAACTTTGAACGGTCACTAAAAGAACTGTTATAAGTCAAGGACTACCTGTAACATGTGTAATCTCCTGTTGTGTTGGCTATTATTTTTGTTCACCTGATGCTTCCTCTGCTATTAATAGGAAAGATAAACTGATGCATTGTGGTCAGTGGTGGGTTTCAACAAATTTTACTACCATTTCTGTGGCTGTGGCTTGGTGGGCATGGCATGGCTTGGTGGGTGTGGCTTGGTGGGTGTGGCTTGATGGGCATGGCATGGCTAGGTGGGCATGGCAAGGGAAGGATACTGTAAAATCTCCATCCCCTCCCCAATCCAGGAGAAGGATACTGCAAAATCCCCATTTCCTCCCAATCAGCTGGGACTCAGGAGGCTCCAGAACTGGTCAGAATCTGCTGAAACCCACCTCTGATTCTGGTATTTTGAAACCCAGAATCTAGCTATTTCTGTCAATATAGCCTGCACAAGGGATTCTAGGAGTTGTACTTTGTGATACATCAGTTTTAACTTCCAGAATTCTCAAACCAATATGGATATTGATAAACTTTCAGTCAGGTTATCAAGTTCTGGAAACTGAAATTGCACAAGTCAAAATTGTTCAGGTTGGAAAACAGTGTGTTAGGAAATCCTTTTTGATTTTCAGTCATGAATAAGCTTTAGTTGTCAATTCAACTGGTCTCTGTTAGTGCAATTATGTCACCACCATTAGGTGGAGTAGACCCAGTAACTCCACAGGAAGGCTAAAATTATTATTAAGAATGGCTGTAGTAACAGAACATTGCTGAACATTTTTGTACTGTCCCTCCTTCTCTTTCTTACAGTTCAATGAATTAGAAATTCAAACCAACCTGGGAAAAAGGCCATTGAAAGTAATTGTAATATGGGTCATCTCCAGAGCTTGAGGTCCCAATAGTTCCTAAAGTTAACATGGAGATTAAGTAACATGTCTCAAATATCAATCTACAGAAGATCTGAGTCAAATATCTTTCATTAACAATTTTGATGCCGTCATGGAATATCCCAATACAATTCATTAACTTTTCAGGCTCAATGCCCATAGCTAGAAAAAAGCATTCATTCTGGCTGAACAACTTACTGCTTGATTCCAACTACATTCTTCAGATCCTTTTTTCTTACAGACGTTGCACCTGAGCCTTATATGAGAGATGTGAACATGTTGACTCAAATATTTGTCCTATTGGAATGGTGTCACAGTAAGTACTGCACCCCTCCCTTGACTATACATGGCAGGCCATAAAATTGCTACGAGCAGTTTTTCCTACCTGACTTTCCCAGTTACCAAAATGTGACAAGGCTACCGAATTTGCCAAACAATCTTTTAAACTGACACCTTAAATTTACATTTCCTTCTGTATCTTATCTATCAAAATAAAAGTTTTTTTTTAAAAAAAAACTTTGATCAGCAATTTTAAGTCTTGAAAACTTTTTTTAAAAAAACACTGTTTTGAAACAGATGAGACACCTGCGTTATGTCATAAGGTGTCCCGTCTCTTGCTTTTCCAGGCATTGGACAGTCTGGAATATTCTGCATTCTTGCAGATACAGACCTAATGAGTGGGGAACTGCTAAATTAGAATGGTCTCTGTGTGATATTGGCTTAGTGCAGAATATAAATCCAGGCACTGTGGTTTGTAATCCACATATTATACCTTTTCATGATGTATGAACCTGGCTATTAGGAATTCTGTGGCAACTGCGGCATAGTGTGATGTGAAAAAATGGGTCCTGAGGTAAATTATTAGGGTTACTGACAATTGGGGGGTATGCAAGGGCTGCAAAATCAAAGTCCGTGTAACATGACACACAAGCAAAATCAGCAGAGCTCCAGTTGAATGGTTATGCTTTCCATTTTTCACCACCTTATGCAGTATTGCTGATAAATAAACAAAGATAATAATCAAGATAGTCTCATTTTAAACTTGGTGTGCAACCAAATCATTCTGCCTGGTATAAATATAAGACCCCTGTGCAGCATTGCAGGCAAATTCTGCCCTCAGCCTGGAGTTCGATCCTGAAGGTTGACTCAGCCTTCCCTCCTTCCAAGATGGGTAAAATGAGAACCCAGATAGTTGGGGGCAATATGTAGACAATGTTGCTATATTGTAAACCACCCAGAGTACTGTAAAGCAGGGGTCACCAACCTTTTGGACCTCATGGACCACTAAATTCATAATTTTAAATCCCGTGGATCACTAATATGATCTTCCTAATGACCAGCTGGGTGGGCATGGCTAGGTGGTCATTTGACTGGGTGGGAGTGGCCAACTTGATGTCACTCACATCAAAGGATGTCTCACCGGTCTCTACTCACTCCTCCTCTCCCAGTCATTTCTCACTTGCCTGCCTGGGCTCCTTACGGTCCCAACAGGAAGTAGTTGCTGAAACTAAGCAGCCAAAGTTTGAGGACCCCTGATTTAGTATACTATTAAAAATGCAAATATTTCTTCTGCGGACCACCATATTTTTCTCCGGACCACCAGTGGTCCACGGACCACCGGTTGGTGACCTCTGCTGTAAAGTGCTATGGAGTGGCATATATGCCTAAATGCTATTGCTATTGCCTGAATGAGACTGAAAGCAGAAAGAATGTTCCTTATTACTGTTATTCCATAAGCATTTTGTCGTCCTTTGGCTTGAAGCTTGGAGAAAACTTTGTGTGGTTTATTCCAGTTTGTTAGTATTAATGCAATTTTACCTCATATTGCCTTTCAGTCCTCCAGTCACATACAATTACATGCAAGAAATATGATAGAAAAAATACAAATGTGTACCCAGAAATATATTCTTCTTTTTAAAAAAAAAAAAAAAAAAAAAAAGCTATTTAGGGCAGCATTCCCATCAGAATTGTCTACAAAAGCAGTTTAACTGCAGTTAGTAAATGCTTAGTGTAATCTAATAAAAACCATTTTGCAATATTAAGCAAAAAACATCTGGTACCCAGAATTCCCTGATCATTTTTAACGAGATGCAATCTCTCTCCCCCACAACCCTTTGTGTGTCTCTTACGGATATGTGGAAAAAAAAGAATCCTTGTGCTAATAAATAAATAAATAAATAATTTTTTTAAAAATCAGATGAAAAGCGTAGAGGAAAGGGTTTTGCAGTCTCCAGCAGCTCATTTGAGGCAGCTTCTCCAAGTTCCACAATAATAATCAGTGCTGGCCCAGTGCCGCTGGATTATTTTGTATATTCATGAAGCCGCTCATCAGCCGTCAGGAGAATGTGCAGTAATCCTTGGATGAAATAAGGCCAATCAGTGGAATAATGAGGAAGGTAATATCTCCCAAGAGGCTTGGAGTGGGTTTTCATCAAACCCTCTGTAGCTCTCCAACTATTTGCTTTACAAATGCAGCCTTTGATCTTTGATTTGGGGAGAAATGGGGGGGAGGAGACAGTCCCAGTGAGAAAAGTCCAGCATGAAACGATAACAAGCTAGCATGGGGAAGAGGAGGAGAAGGAAGAAGAAGGAGTGGAGGAGAAGAAGGGGCCGCAACAGGATTTGGGAAGGAGAGAAGGCTAACAATGGGAGGCACTTAGCCTGTAAAGCATCAGTCAGTTATGGTTAATGAAAACCTCATTCTCTTTTTTATGTCCTGCTCCGGAATATATATATATATATTCATTTAGTCAGCCAGTTGCTAGCCAATTTTTCCAGGTACATATGCAGAGCAGAAGTCTCTTATCAGAAAGCAGGGATTGTACAGTTCACATCCCTCACCTTGACCCAGTCATTTTCTTCTCCTTAAATTAATACAGAAATTAAATACACATATGCAGACTATGGAAGCTGCAGCATATTGAAGTTTCAGCTGTACCCTCTTTTATCTTCAAATTCTCCAGATGCTTTTCTGGATTTAAAAAAAAAGGAAAGAAAAGAAAGGTTACTTATAAGAAGCATGATTGTAGATATAGATCGCCAGCATTTAGTGTAATAAGTATAATATAATTTATTTTTGGGATTGTTCTGTGTGTGTGCGCATGCGTATTTGTATATACACCTAGCTAATTAGCTATCTAAAATCACACCACAAATAAAATTCAGTATAATGTAATTAGTGCCATAAATTAGAATGGGACAGTCGTGCTGTATAATGCTGTACTTGAATGAATCCATAGAGCAAAAGGGCACTGGCTTGGAAATTGTGGGAGACAGAAGAAAATGAACTTTTCTCTAATAATCTTTGGATTAACTTGTCCTCTTTGTCCTTTTATACAATGCCCTAGTGCTCCATGTGTGGAGCATTGCCAGGCACCTAAATAATTTGTGTCCGGTAGTTTCGGAATACCTTATGTCTAATTCTAATTCTCCCAAGTATATATTTCACCTATGCCCATGACAAAGTATCAGTAGCATGGCAAAGCAGTTCACATAGAAATGTCAGTGATGTTTCAAAGTGTGATGCCTTGCTCTACAAATCAATAATTTCTACTTTACACCATACGGTTGTGCAAAAGCATTTGGAGAGGTCCTTCATTCATGGCAACACTGTGTTACCCAGGGGGATCCTTGAAACATTAAGTTGACTGATTCCTTTGAAAGGTTTAGCATGGGAAGAGCCGCAGTGGTGCAGTGGTTAGAGTGCAGTACTGCAGGCTACTTCTGCTGATCACCGGCTGCCAGCAGTTTGGCAGATCAAATCTCACCAGGCTCAAGGTTGACTCGGCCTTCCAACCTTCTGAGGTGAGTAAAATGCGGACCCATACTGTTGGGGGTGATATGCTGACTCTGTAAACTGCTTAGAGAGGGCTATAAAGCACTGTGAAGCAGTATATAAGTCTAACTGCTATTGCTATTGCTATGGCAGAAGTCTTCTTTGGATGAAGACTCATATAGAAATAGCTGGTAACCTTTACATGAAGCTTTTGAGGGAATATAGCTACCTTAACTTGAATGAATAGCCTGTTCAGATGAACCGCACAGTCATAACAAATAGGCCTTTGTGAACAACCTTGACCTAAATTTTTAATTTTATAGGCATTTTTTTGAAACCAAGAACTATATTGCAAATTTTTGGAAAGGGGAGAAGATGAAAAGATAACAATTCAATGATATTATCAGGCCAAGTTTTGTTCTATAGTTGTGTGTGTATGTGTTTATGTTATTTACGGTATAAAGCATTTACTTCTTTAATATCAAAAGTTATTGATGGGTTAGATACTTATGATGAATGTTCATCATCTTCACAACAACTTTACGGGTTGTTTTTACATGTTAATAAAACTTGAATTAGAAGATTTCATTCATTGTGCTGATTTTTTCATGACAGTTTTTATGGCTTTGGAGGTCTGTGGCAGCTATAGTCAGTCTCTATATCCTGAGAGTTGCCTTTTATTTCGCATTGAAAACACAGCTTTATAAATTATGCTGAAAAATTAAAAGCCTCGCAGGCTAAATTATTTAAATATTTTAAATGAAATAGTTTTTCTTCTGTTCTGAGGCGTATCAGAATGAAACTATTTTAGAAAACTGTGAGACTAAAATTTGACACTTGATTTGCCCTCTTGCAGCATTTGAAACTGGGATGTAAATTAGTTAGGAACAAGCCTTTCTTCCATTTTCTCTTTTCAAAATGTAATACAGCTAAATGACAGAGATTAATTACTGAAGTAATTACTGTTGGAAAGAAAAAGGACAGTTGGATGAGACATGATGATCTCTCTCATGATGACCAACTATTTCTTGACAATTGTGCTTTAATTCCCACAATGATTATTCTTTGTGGCAAAACCTATCAGAACATAGACACAATCATATTGACATATTTTTGCTCAGTAGGAAACTTCAGCATGAAGTAATTATAACTGACATATCTATGTCTATATATCTGATTTCTTTTCCTTTAGAATATTTGTATAGATGTTAATGACCCGTAAGTAAATACTCCATTATGGGGGCCACATTAATTAGAGTTGTTGGTAGCAATTCTCATTCTGCATTATATAGCATTTCCTCCTCCTCCTTATATTTTATTGTCATTTGCAGAGATGTAGTACTATTTACATTGATATGAACTTTCCAGACATTCGGTCTACTATAGTTTCATGTTGTTAAGTCCAGTTGCAATGAATAGAGAGGGGTTTTTATGATTGGTCTTACTGATTGCTATAAACTCAAGAATCTTTACTGATTTTTTTTTTTTAAAAAAACCCCTCATATTAGAATAAGGTTCATGGGATCCATGGTATTCTATCCATTTTTTTTTAAAAAAAATACACACTTATTTATATCGATCAGATTTGTACATTTAATTACATAATGTTCTCTGTGTAGCTTTCTCTGAATGAGTGCTTTCCTGGTATTTTCTAGTAAAAATGATCGTGCTCCCTTCCTGCTTCTCCCATGACTACTAGAAATTGAACTCAGATACATTGTTTTAGATATTGACAACCATTTCCAGTTTCCAGTCTGATCTGTTGTTTGAGCGGGAAGAATACTCAAACGGGATTGGATCAGCCTTCTGACAGCTCCCTGTAAAAGGGCTAGCTGTCAGAGAGGCAAGCTGCTGGATTGTACATAGTTGCTGGATAAAGAGCTGTTGTCTGAAGGCTGTTTCCAGTCTCATCAGTCACCCAACATAACACATTGAGAATTCACAAGGTTGAGAGATGATAGTCTTAATAAGTCTGAAAGTATGTACAACATAGGAAAGAAGAGCCACATTGATAACCTTTTGCTTCAAAATCACAGGTCCATGAATTCATTTGTGAGGCGGTTCTATATTCTAATTAGTATTCTTTAATAATTATAAATATATAATCAGCTACTTTTCTTCTAATATTCTAGATTTAAAACTTATTTCTTGTTTAAAACTTATTTCTTGTTCAGAAGAGTTCTTTCTAACATGTTCTATTAAGCAGTCAGGGATTTCTAAGAAAAAAAAAAGTTGAATCAGTGGGGAAACTGAGATGGGCAGCTTATAAATTTAATAAATAAAATTATTTGTCTTGGCTTCATAAAGAAAGAGTGAAATTAAGACATTCACATGCTCAATAAATAAGACACAACTGGACAAGATCATAATAAAGAAGATTCAACCTAGGAATGTCAGTACCTCTTTCATCATTTTCCTACTTTAATCTACTTAGAGAGATGGTGGACAAATTGGTTTGATTGGCATTTTGATAATTTGCATGTTGGTTATTTTATTTTGTTTGTGTTTTTCAGTGTTTAACCTGATATTGTACTTTATAACCTGCCCAGAATTCTCTGGCAAGCTATGTTTAATTATTATCCATAATAAAAGTTTAATTTTCACATCTCAAACCTACATCGTATCAAGACAGCTGCATACCCAACCTCAGCCTTTTAATTTTTTTAAAAAATGACAAATTTTGAGAGAGAGAAAGAGAGAGAGAGAGAGAGAGAGAGAGAGCAAACATGTACCAAATGCATACGTTCAGAGAAATATGTGCAAAAAAATGCTCCTGTGGCTTAGACTGTAAAGCATCCGGCAAAGGCAGTGAAGCTAAACAATTGAAGATTGCAACAGCGAGACAATGACTGAAATCAAACTGGACAAATTTACCCCCATCCCTTTGGAATTATTATTATTTTTTTAAAAGCATGTGCTTTTCCTGCCTCTGTCAGTCATAAAGACCCACAGGCAAACACAGCCTGCTGCTTTGTATTGGCAGACCATTCCACTTCTAATGCTGCTGGCATCGAATCTAGCCAGTTCTCTTGTCAGGAACATACACATCCGGAGGTATCCCTTTAGCATTTCTATTCGGAAGCTGGTAAAACTTTGCTCCGGAATTGCTGAAGCACCTGTGCATATGTCTCTCTCTCACTCACTCTGTCTCTCCCTCCCAATTACCAACCACCCCCACATTCTA
>JANHFP010003026.1:17182-27952 GCA_032468135.1 Calamaria suluensis | reverse complement strand
AATGATGATTGACATTGCAGCCTGCTTAGGAAAATGGGTGTTGTCTTACCTGAACACCCTTTTTCTTGGCAGGGTGCGATGTCAATCATCCCTGCCCTTCAGACTCCTGGCCTCTATTGGTTCCATCTGGGGGGGGGGGGTGTCTGTCTTGTGGCAGATTGGTGGCCTGTCACCTTGAATTCCTCAGCACGTCGTCTGACCTCGCTTCAACATGGGAGCATCCAGAAGGGGAGGAGCTAAAAATGTGCATGCCAGGTTATATGCTATAAGGGAAGGTGCACTTCCAGAGCCCCAACATATGACGTTTAATTTGAAGGAACCCAGAGCATATCAATTCTGCAGTATATAATTGGCTGGGTAAATGTTATGGGATAGAAAAAAATATCTGTAGCCCAGGGCTGAAGTCTGGGCTCCTTGGTGCTCTCTGAGCTTGATTGTTTTCTTGAAGATGTTTTATTACCAAACTAGGTAACTTCATCAGTGCTACTAGGAGTGGGTTTGTGCCCATATTATTTATATATTAGTAAATTGTCCTGTCAGTGTTGGTGGAAGTGGTCTTGGTGATTTCTTCATTGGGCTGTTGTTTATTGTTAGTTTGTTTGTATGAGTTCCTTGATTGGAGCATTGTTGCAGAAACGTCTGCAAGAAAACAAACAAGCTCAGAGAGCACAAAGGTCCCCACAGATTTTATGGGATACAGGCAGTCTCTTTTAGTAAAATAAAGAGTTGCTTGGAGTGGAAAAGCCAGTGTGAGCCTATGGTGCAAGGAAGATAATTCTTTCCATTACCAGTCAAGTGAGCCACTCTGAAAAAGGCCAGCTGCCAAGAGGAGACCACATGAAACCTAAAGACTAGGCTGACTCAGCAAGATATATCATAACCAAGCAAGGAGGAAGAAAAACATGCAGGTACAATGCACAAGGGGAGGAAGTGCTTGTGGGAGGGAAAGGACACCCCTAGGCTCTAGAACCTAACACCCCCTCCCCAGTTCTCATAGATTCGAGGATGCATAATTTGTGGTTTTGTTATCTATGATTTAAGGTTGATTCAGATATGGAAATCATAGAGTGTTTTCTATGTATAAGGGAGTGACCCTCTTAAGTAACTATTTAAGCATTAATCCTAGGTAAATATAGAGCACAAAGAGAAGAGTTTGCAGATGCGATCACAATTGGACCCAGCAACATTTCAAAGTGCTTCAGATCCCCATCGTTAGGCTGAAGAGATGATAAATGGAGCTAAAGCTCTGAACAGATGCTTTTAAGACCTTAAATCTTATAAATCACTTTAGTGATGAGAACAGCTTATTGTTGGGACTATTCAGCTTCTGTAAATCCACACGTACAGAACTCCAGGAGGAATCTAGTCTTTGGAAGAAAATACAGATTATTCTGTAGATCTTGACTTTTACTGTTAAAAAAAATCTCTGTGTGAGAGGGAGGGAGGGGGAGAAAGACACAGATATTGAGATTAATTCCAAGGTAAACCCTGAAAAATGTTAATTTTTAGAATTGCTCACTGTTCTCTTGTGTTCTTTTTAATTTCCTGAAAATGATAAATGAATTTGTTTGATTTATCTGTGGATAAAGTTAAAAACTACACTGGGGTTAGGCTGGGATAAGAAATAAATACACTACTTTTAAGAAATATATTAACTAAAATGCCTCAATTGTAGCAGCCCTAGGTGATGTACACTAATACACTGAATACAATAAAGACAGCAGGGTCAGGCCATGCAGCCTTCTGAGGGAATGTTCTTCATAAGGCACTGCAGCCACAATCGTCTAAGACCACACCATAAGATGGTATTGCTTAATGATAGACCTGGCCTGCCAAATGTTACTGGGTGGATGGCTCTACCCAGGTCCTAAATAAAACCATGAAAGAGGCTTACATTTTTATAAAGTATAAATTTTATAATTTTATAAATTTTTATAAAGTAAATAAAAACATTGAATTTTACTAATAATGTACTGTTAATCTATGATAAACTAGTACCAGTTATACCTACAAAGATGGCAGAAAAATATTTCGAAGACAAATACTGTGGTTAATAACCATTGCCAGTAGATTGCTAATATTCAAAGGTTATTTTATCACATGATGAATAGGAAACAAATCTTATCTTCAATGGAAATGGGAATTATTTCCATTTCTGCTGTATTTTTTTAAAAAATCAAAATTTATGACATTCTTGAATTAAAGCAAATTGTAAAATGATTTTATAGTTACTGCGGTTTTTAAAATATAATGTATCAATATATTTGTCAGTATAAAACTGATTTCAGATTGTTACTAGGTAATTTAAATAAAACTGTTATTTATGATTCTTATACATGTGCCTCTTTTAAGAAATTAAAGTGGAACATTGATTTTGCTTAAGGCAGAATTTTGCCTAAGGTAGTAATTTTGCCTAAGGCAGAATTTTTTAAAAAAATTCAATTCCCTTTACCAGGTTTTCAAATCCACATCAAACAATACATTGAGAATACCTGCTTAATTTTTTTCCTTGTTTATCCTGTCAACTCCTTGAATTTTATGACTTTTACACAAAATTTAAATTCTAAGTTCATAACTTCACATTGGTTTGTTTTGACATGTACATTGCCTATATTAAATACAAAATTAAAACATCTGGTGATGTATGATAACACAGTGTTGCTGAAAACTGTCTAAAGGGCTTTGATCTTTAATAACATTATTTTATGAATAAAATAAATTTTGTAGCATGCAAAAATGAACAACTGCTCCTCAAAAGAAATGTGATATGGATAGATAAGTATAAATTTTTGGAAGGACTCTGCAGCTGAATGAAAGACATTATCCTTCAGAGTGGAGAGAGCTGTCAGGTATGGGTGGATCTTGTTACTTCTGATTGGTGGACTGAGTCTAAATTGTTAAGTCCCGCCCTCTTGGAACTAGGAAATCTGCTTTTTTCTCAGTCCTTCAAGCAGGACAGTTGTGTTGGGAAGTTGCTCTGCTACCTTTTCTCTTTTGCCTGAATAGTTTCTTAATTAGGGGATAGGGAGTTTTCCTTTCCTGCTATTTTTCTTTCTACAGCAGCTCTTTCAAAAGTGCCAGAAGTCCGTCCATCCCCCCCATTCCGGTCAGGTAATTCATTCCTATTATCATTTCAGCTGGGCCCCATTGAATTGCAGGCTTTCCGGGGCATTGAATATCCAGCGTTACTGGGGAGGGGAGGGGGAAGAATTCCCCAAAGAGCTTCTTAGCTCTGGGAAGCCAAGAAGAATGCTCCAGAGCTTCACGCTCTCTCAGGAGCCGAGCGGGCAGCAAATTTTAGTAGTGAGCAAACCACCCACCATTATGAGACAACCAGCTAAAAAGCCCCCTTGGTGTTCCTTTTTAAAAATTTGCCTGCCTGTATTGAGGCTTCAGTCCAGCGATTCCCTAGGGGAGATGGCAGCGGAGGCGGCTAGGTAGCCCTTAAGACTGCCCCCAAATAGCTCTTAATTACCAACGACTCAATACCCAAGGATAGCAAATGAGGCTAAATAAGCCTCTCCCAGGAACAGCACAGAGATTGGGCCTCGACAATATCTAGAAATACTATGAGAATTGAACTAGGCCCAAAAACAAAATGGCGGATGGCAAGGCAAACTGCCCAAAATTATCCTTAAATTAAGTAATCAATCTCTCAGAAGGTTCAATTGCCCAAAATGCCATTATGAACCCTATCGGAGCAGCTGTGGAGCGCGAAGCTCCTGAGGCAGACATTTTCAGCCAGGTTGGGATGGCATACCCAAACAAAATGATGGCCGCCATGAGGGCAATCAAACAAACTTTTAAAGGTGACTCTAATGTTAAGACGTTAACAACCAATGCCAGCCTCTTCGGCTGGGGAGGGCATTCTTCAACTCCCAGGTTGCCCAGGAGACACAACAGGATCTCTGCCACAACATAAATTGACTGGAGCTCAGGGCAGCTCACTTGGCCCTCAAGGGATTCCAGCAGGGGGTTGCAGGACATCATGTCCTCCTCCTGACAGACAATGTGGCAACAAAAGGCCATGTCAATTGACAAGGGGAGGACCCTGTCGAAGTCCCTCATGGCGGAAGTGGAGGCGCTGTACTAGTGGACAGAGACTCATCTCTTATCACTCAGGGCAGAGCACATTGCAGGAGTAGCCGACGTGCAGGCAGACTTGTGAGCGGGGCAACTGTCAACCAGTCGGAGTAGCGCCTGCATCCCAATCTGTTTGCAGACCTATCAGAATGGTTCAGCCACCCAATTGTGGACCTCTTTGCCACTCAGTTGAACCCTTACCTTCCAAGATTCTTTGCGAGGTTCCCAGAACCAGGGGCGGAAGAGGTTGATGCACTATGATGCATCCCAGGGGCCTATTGTATGCCTTTCCCCCCTAGCAGCAATCACAAAGGTGTTGTTGAAGAGGGTGGAGGTCCTGTTGGTAGCACCCCACTTGCCCAGATGACCATGGTTGCAGATCTGGTCAGTCTGTCATTTGCCAGACCCTGAAGGATTCTCCCAGATAAAGTCTCCCTCAGCTAGGGAGCAATCATCCACCCAGAGCCTCAGTGGCTCCAGTTGACCATTTGGCAGTTGAACTAAGACCCTTGAAATGGGAGAAGTTCTCCAATAGGGTCATACAGACGTTCCAGGTGGCTAGATGGCCTTCTACCATGCATATTTACAATACGACTTGGAGGATTTCTAGTGACTGATGTGCCAAGAGCCAGCTGGACCCTACATTGTTTTCAGTGGTAGAGGTTCTGGAATTTTTGCAGGAGGGCCTGGAGAAGAGACTTTCCCTGAACACCTTACAACGACAGGTTGAAGCCCTGGCCTCAGTTTTGAAACTTGGGGATTTAGGCTCCCTCGCTCACCACCCCATGCGAGCCTTCTTCAGGGATGCCTCCAATTTAAAGCCCCCAACTGTCCACTGCTACCCTACCTGGGACTTGACCAGAGTATTCCAGGCCCTTAAGCAAGGCACCAATTGAACCATTAAGAGATGCCAGCCTACGTCTCCTCTCATGTAAGGTGGATTTCCTGGTGGCCATCACGTCTGCCAGGTGGATCTCAGATTTGGCAGCATTGTCGGTGAGAAAGGATCTATGTTTTGTCATGCGAACAGGGCGGTCCTGTGGTTGGACCCAGTCTTTCTACCAAAGGCCAACTCCTTGTTTGACCAAGCACAGGAATTGACCCTTCCTGATTTCTGTCCAAGGCCTCAACATGCCTTGGAGCAGACCTGGCATACATTGCACTAGGAGGGCACTCTGCATTTACATCTCAAGAACCGCTTCCATCAGGAAGACTTAATCTCCTTTCAGCCTTCAACTGTGGGCCATAGGGTGGCACCTTCCATGGTGGGTCATTGGCTACGGGCATATATTGCCCTTACCTATGAGCTTCAGGCTCTCCTGGTGCCTCGAGGGATTATGGCATTCCACTATGAGTGCTGCCACAACAGCAGCCTGGGCAACTCAGGCTTCTGTAGAAGAGATTTGTTAGGTGACATGGAGATTTGTCAGGAATATGGATGTCCCCATTGCTATTCATTCATCACTATAGACTAGATTCTTATGCTTCTCCTTAGGCGGCCTTTGGTTGGCATGTCTTCTAGCGAGTGCATGAGAAAACAGGAACTCAGGACCAGAGCAGTTCCTGTGTGTAGGACTGCCAAGCTTTGGTATGTCCCATCCTGGACTCTCCCATTGATGCTGTGGAGAAGCAGCATTGGTCTTGCCTGATACGCCCTTTCTCATGGTGATCGACAGGAGAGTCCAGCCCCACCCGGTAGACTGTGGTCCAGATTCCAGGAGAATATTTGTTTGGATTGGAGACGGCCTACAAGATTCGCTTCTTCTTCGTTTTCAACTGAGGAGCGTTACCAGGGAGGCATGTCCTCAGAAATTCAACTCTGTTCATAGAGCTAGAAGACTAGAGTAACCCCTCCTGGAATTTCCCGTCGATCACCATGAGAAAAGACATATCAGGTAAGACCAGTGCCCCTTCACTGAATTAATTTAACAACTGCAATGATTCGTTTAACAAACCTGGTGAGGAAAGTTATAAAATGGGGCAAAACTCAACAATTTTTTCACTCAGCAACATAAATTTTGGGCTCAATTGTGGTTGTAAGTTAAAGATTACCTGTATTATAATGACTAAATTAACCCTGAAATGGGTCCCTGTATACACTGGGGGGAGGGGGGGAGAGATCCTAGCACAGAACCAAGTTATTTAAGGACTTACAGAAAGCTAGCAGGATTGGAGCCATCCTGATCTCTGGTGGAAGATTGTACCATAAGGTGGGAACATCCTGCTACAGCAGAAAAGGCACAACTTCTAGGCCTGTCACCTGGCATTCCATAGCCAACAGGACCTGAAGCATGCTGATCCGGTCTGACTGGATCAGATGGGGAAAAATAATTGGAGAGAAAGAGTTGCTCACATAACCCAGTCCCAAGCACTCAGAAGCACTTGAATTGCACCTGGAAAACATACTGGGTGGGGGAGGTGTTGCATGTTGTTCTTCCCTGCCATAGAACGTCTTATTAGTATTACATTTTTTCAGGTAGTTGGAAATTGTGTTTCAGTGATTTCTGAGACATGGAGGCATAATACTAGACGACTGGAGAAAAGCAAACTTTCTAAAACTTCAAAATAACTAAATAAGATTGATGTTGATACTGTGCAAAATTTTGAAATAAATTAAGAAATGAGTGTGTAAGCATTTAGAAAAGACAAGAAACAGCATAGGTTTATCAAGACCAAGTTATGCTAAAGGAAGCTGATCCAGTAAACATGAGTATCAAACTGACTGGCCACAGGCCAGATGCGTCATATGCAGCCACATCTACCCTGGCTCCACAAATGGGAAACCATCGTGAAACATCACGTGACACAGCCAGTTTGACCTTCTCTTTGATAGGCTAGACCTAGGGTGCCAAACTTACGATGACATGTTGTCAGTGTTCTAAGTAATGTACCCATAGGAAAGAGGACTCTCAGGCAGGTAAATTCCTCAAAGTACAATATTGGCACAACTAGTGAAAGCCGAGTCTAAAGTTTCCACAGCTTTCACCTGGTTAAAAGTAAGTTTCTCCTTTCCCCAAAGTCACTGTTTATGCTGTCCAATCCAGTTGCTGGCCAGTTGCTTGGTTACTTGCTCTGCCTTTGGCCAGCTACCTGTGAAAATGTTCTTGGTTCCCATAGGAAAACCTCTCTTTCCTCTCTCCCTCTGTTGTTTGGCATCCCTGAAGCCTCCAAGATGGCCTCAGCCAGATTCACTTCAGGGTTGACATACGTGACGTATCACAACTTTTCCCCTCCTTCGCTAAAGTGGAGGTGGGATGGCCAGTGTGTGACACATGTGCCTACAGGCCACGGGTTTGACACCCTGGGCTACACATACCTAGCTCCCTCAACCATTCATCATACAATTTAGTCTCCTGGCCCTTTATCATCTTTGTGGATTTTCTCTGCACACTTTCTAGAGTCTCAGCATCATTTTGCGTTGCGTAGTCTCACTAGTGTGATATAGAGCGGTATTACCACTTGTGATCTTGATACTATCCTATTGATATAGCCCTGAACTGTGTTAGCTTTTTTGGCAGCTGCAACACATTACTGGCTCCTTTGCAAGTGATGGTCCACTAGGACACCTAGATCCCTCTTATTAGATCCAGTTATTGCTGTTGAGCCAAGCATCACCTATTTTATACTTACACAATTGGTTTTTCCGGCCTAAGCACAAGACCTTACTTTTCTCACTCTGAACTGCATTTTTAAAAATAAAATTTATTTTAGAATATACATTAATATCAACACATGAACAATGAGGCATCTGGGTATCATTCATTTGGATACAAGTAATAATAGTAATATTAATATTGAAAGCACCTGATGGTAAGACAAGCAGTGGGTAGAAACTAATCAAGGAGAGAAGCAACTTGGAACTAAGAAAAAGTTTCCTGACAGTGAGAACAATTCATCAAGTGGAACAACGTGCCTCCAGAAGTTGTGAATGCTCCGACACTAACCTAATTAATGAACCAAGCTTTTGCATATATATATTTGTTACATGTCTTAGGCTTGTGCACATATCTACTGTTTAAACAGAGTCATATCTATCAAATTGGGTGATGACATCTGGAAATTGAGGTGAGCTATTACCAGTGTGCTAATAATACTCAAATTTACATCTCCATTTCAGCCTGCCTAAGGGACACCCCATCATGGTGGCTGGAAATTTTAGGGGCCGAGGTGGCCTCAGCAGGCTTCAGCCCAACTTACATAAGACTGACTGACTTTGGGCAGTTTGGACGTTCTGGTGCCAGAGATCTTCTATGCTTAGTTCTGAATATGTGATGGCACTGCCTTGAATGCCCTTGAAGAGCATTTGGAACCTTAACTAGTGCAGAATGTTGCTGTAGCATGAGTAATAAATAGTACTGGCCACAAATGGTATGTGATACCATTTCTTCATGTGCTGCATTGATTATCATTATCCTACAGGGTGTAATTCAGGGTGCTGGCTGTCACCTTTAAAGCCCTTCGTGGTTGGAACTGGGTTACTTAAGGAACTGCCTCTGCCCAATTGTTTCTGCCTGTCTGATCCAGTCCAACAGGATGGGCATGCTCCAGGTTCCATTAGCTAAGGAATGTCAGCTTGTGTCAGCCCTTCGAAAATCAAACTAAGAAGCCAAAGTTATGAATATTAATACTGCTTTTATTATAGGGTTATAGTAACAGAATCTTGCAAAGTCTGAATAAGCCTCCCCACTTATCCCTTTATCTGCAAGAGAACTAGGGAGGGTCAAATCCGAAACATATTCTTAAATTAAATTTCTCTTCCTTCACATTTTGTTTGTCTGACTATTGTCTTGGTTGCAGCTCATCTTCCTATTTCTCAAGGTTAGTTTCACACCCCATTACATCTGGTGTGGCCAGATACAGCCTTTTTTACTGTAGGACCTTACCTTTGGACTATTTTCCCTCTAGAGAATATGTTGGTCCTAACTCTAGTGGTCTTTCATAATGTCTATAAAGATTCTGTGCCTGGGCTTCAGGCCTTGAAAGTGTGATGGGTCCCATCTCTTGGTTGTCCACTGTTTTTGGAACAACCAACATTTTGATCCATTGTTTACAACAGGAATTGCCCAACAGGCTTGTAATCTAAACCTGACATCATGGGCTAATTGAGAGTGATTGGCCCAAAGTCACCCAGCCAGCTTTCATGCCTAAAACAGAACTAAAATCTCAGTCTCTAGGGGTCTCGTCTGGAGACCAAACTGCTAACCAACCAAACCTAACCACTTGACCAAACTGGCTCTCTAATGAACTGGAATGATTTGATTGTTGTTAATACAACCAGGAATAAAATTAACACAACAAAAAAATGATTAAATTTCAATTCTTCAGTGGCAGATATGAAAATCAAATAAACTATTAAAAGCATTCTATAGTCCAATCAATTATATTCTTTAGGAGAGTTCCATGTAATCAGCTGTATGGAATTTTTAATTATGAATAGTCACCATGTGGGTGATTAAAAACATGATTATATGTTAAGATGTTCAGTAGAGGCCTTTGCATTAGACCTTGGTATTTGTGATATAATTGTGAAGGTTTCTCAGAAGGCCACGTTAATGGTAGTGCTCCAAAAAGTCTAATCTTCTCTGGGCTTTCTCTACTCGTTTGTGAGAAGAGTAGACTAGCATAAGATATTTTGACTTGCACATCATTAGTTTAGGGGGACTGAAGACTAAAACACACAAAAATAGTTGCAGGAATTGGGTATGTCTAGTTTAATGAAAAGAAGGACAGGGGGTGACATGATAGCAGTATCTCAGGGGTTGCTGCAAAGAAGAGGGAGTCAACCTATTCTCCCAAACACCTGAAGGCAAGACAAGAACCTATGGATGTAAAATAATCAAGGAGAGAAGCAACCCAGAACTAAGGAGAAATTCCCTGACAGAACAATAAACCCAGTGGAATGATTTGCCTCCAGAAGTTGAGGGTGCTCCAACACTCATTGGACAACAATTTGTTTGAAATGGTATAGGTCAGTGATGCCTAACCTTTTTGCTGTTGCATGGCAAAAGCGGGGGCATTGTCGCACATGCCCATACCCATAATCCAGTGGCTGTACAACACACCCCCTGTGCTCCCCCCGCTTATGGCACAGTGGGCCCAGTAGGCCCATTTTTCGCCTTTCTCAGGCCCAGAGCCTTTCTAGGAGCCTGGGGAGGGCAAAATGGCCTTCCCTACCGCCCCTGGAGGCCAGAAACAGCATGTTTCCCAACTTCCAGTGGGCCCAGAAGGCCCAAAAATCAGCTGGTGGGAACATGCATGCACACTGGATCTGAGCTCGCATGCCTACTGATATGGCTCTTGCATGCCACCTGTGGCATGTGTGCCATAGGTTCACCATCACGGGTATAAGTTTTCCTGCTTGTGTGGGGCATTGAACTAGAACTGTGATGGTGAACTTATGGACTTATGCATGCCACAGGTGGCACATGGAGCCATATTGGTGGGCACATGAGCATAGCTCTGGGCTGCACGTGTGCACTGGCAAGTTTTTGGGTCTTCTGGGCCCACCAGAAGTCACCAAACAGACAGTTTCTGGCCTCCGGAGGGTCTCTGGGGGTGGGGAAGCCTGTTTTCACCCTCCCCAGACTCCTAGAGAGGCTCCGGAGCCAGAAGAGAGTGAAAAATTGCCCTACCGGGCCATTACGTGCCAAAAGTGGGGGGAACGCGGGGATCATGCACACATGCGGG
>JANHFP010003025.1:43381-54009 GCA_032468135.1 Calamaria suluensis | reverse complement strand
ATTAAAATTCTGTAAACCACCCCGAGTCTTCGGAGATGGGGCGGTATATAAATCAAATAAATAAATAAAAATAAATATCATCAGTTAACTTGCAGAATCAATTAACTTGGTTGATAGCTTTTCAGTTGGTGGATAGTTTTATTGTAATTTGAAAAAAATGCCTGCTTTAAATCTATATTGTATATCTGTTCAGAGTTATGGCAGCCCTGAAGGAAAAAAAAAGGACTTTTGACAAGTCCTAAGGGTCCAATCATCAGAGCAACCCTGTGATTATGTGATCGGGCACTCTGGAACCGATCACAATCTGATCACCATTTGTGACCATCTTTAGCAGCTTCTGACAGGCTAAATCAATGACAAGACAGCAGAGAAGGTCATCAGTGCTGGCTACCTTTTCCCCTGCCTGCAGTGTCCCCCACCCATGCTCTGCCCTCACAGTTCCTTCTGCAATTTCTGCCTGGCTTGGGATAAGCCTCCCAAGGCTTCACTCTGCCACCCCAGGTTATCCCGTGCTCCTTACCAAGAAGTCTGGCCTCTTCCCATTTAACAATTTGGGCTCTCAGGCTTATGATGGCAACTGGGACTGCCAGAATTGCCATTGTTAAGTGATGTGATCATGTATAATCATGCCTTATGACCGCATCACTTAGTGATGGCAACCCCAATCGCTTTGTAACCTGAGAACTATCTCTATCCTTTCAAAATAGTTGTTTATGAAATTTGTAGTGTGTCACAATTCATCACAACACTGGAAGCTTACAAAATGACCTGCTATATAGATTGGACAGTGGATCTAATCAGGGCCTGTTTTGGGGGGGATTGTAGGACATTGAAAGTACAGAATACGTATCTGCAATGCCCTAACAACAAAACATTTAAACACTTTAGATGTTCTGTTTTTTGCCATAAAATGCTGGCATGTGGTAGTAGCAATTGAGTAATATCTGGTGTTGTATGTTTTTCTCAGACTTGAAATAGCTGTGGAATAATAGCACAGCCTCTTACAATATTCAAACATGTCTGTAATCACACCAAAATAGTGGCAAAAGGGGCACCTTGTTACCTTGTGCTGGATCTGACTGGCTTCTAAGGGTTCTATCATTATGACTGGCTAAAGTCTAAACCCATTTTTGCAGGGGATTTATATTCAGGAAGATGAAATGCCTTGATGACTGCACATCAGGATATCTGAGTGGAACAAAACCCCTGGCCTTGAAGGACAAGAATATCAATTCTTCTTTGGAAAAACAAAGTGGTATTAAAAATAAGCAAACCAAAATTAATGTGCTGTTTGAAACAACAACGAAAGTTCAAGAACGAAAACCAGAGCATTCAAATGATCAGCATGTCAAGAATTTAGATTGTTTTATCTCTTCTGTGAAAGAAAGTGATGTGGACTGCAAAGTGGGGGGATCTGAGATCCCAGACCATAATTGTTCCAAAACCTCATTTATTGACCTTACTGATATTTGGGAAGACATGGAGGACTTTGAAACAACTGGACCACAGAAAACATGTCCACAACAGTCTGTATCATTTCGAGATACGTTCTCTGTTAAGAATAGAAATATTGCAAAAAGCTCCTCTACCAGCAAGCCAAAGATAACTAGCACAGGAAGAGAGAATGAAAAACGTAATGTGTATATTTGTACAAATAGAAAAACACAAATGCTTCATAAGGAACAAGAGGGAGGCAGCCTGCCTGTTCCTTGTCTTGACCCTTCTAATTCAAGTCAAAGAGATTTTTCAAATGGAGAATGTGCAGAGGAGAAGTCTTTGGAAAGTTTGCAGACAGAGAAAAAAGAAAACTTTTGGATTGGTAAATGCTCATTTTCTAATCAGTTCTATAACAGGGAGGATAAGTTCCAGGAAAAAAAGAATTTACTACAGCATGTGCCCCTTAAAAAACTAGACTCTAAAATGAAGCTCCCTTCCTTTTAATTTATGAATTTAGATTCTCATTAGTTCCTGTGGGATATTTTCAAACTTCGCAGTCTAACTTACAACCTTGAAATTCCTCAGTAGGTCCCCAACTAAGCTAAGTTTAATTGTAATTTTAAAGTGGGTTATGTCTATTGTATTTTAATTGTTGGCTGTGAACCTCCCCGAGTCCGAAAGAAGAGGGGCGGTATACAGATGTAATTAAACTCAAACTCAAACTAAGCAGCCCCGGTGCTGCTTATTTTCCGGGGCTAGTCAAGGTGATGGTGTTTGTGTAGGTCTTCTGCCATGGTGCTCCTTCCCCAGGAGCTCACAGCAAATGCCATCTGGCTTCACATCAGCTGCATTGGGGAAACCAATCAACACCCCCCCCCCTTTTAGTCACATCAAGTAACTTGTAGCTCTATTGCTCTTTGGACCTGGTTCTCCATAGCCCAAGTCTGACAGTGGGACAATAGCAACAGCACTTAGACTTATATACCCCTTCACTGTGCTTTACAGCCCTCTAAACATTTACAGAACCAGCCTCTTGCCCCCAACTATCTGGGTCCTCATTTTACCAACCTCAGAAGGACGGAAGGCTGAGTCAACCTTTAGCTGTCCAGAATCCAATTCCTGGAGTGAGCAGTCAGTTAGCCTGCAGTACTACATTCTAACCACTTGTTATTGTAATTTAATTTTATATTTTTAATTATTAAAAGTATTATTTTTCACTAGTCTTTTGCTCTTTTTTGGTTAAAGGGCAAAATGATTCTGGCCTCCCCTTAAGTGGGAATGAAGAACCTGATGATGGAAGGGATGACCCTCAAGTATTCAGTGAGTCTGAAGACTATGTGGACTTCATCCCCCCATCCCCCGAAGAGGAGATGCTGCCTGCTTCGTTCGGGCTGAAGGGCACTAGGTACAGTAGAATTTATCTTTAGGGTTAGTATGAATAATGGAATGGAATAGAATGGAAATAGCTGGTATGTATCTATCTGAATACTCTGCATGAGTGAATGAGCAGAACTCTCCCTAAAGATAAAACGATGAAGGTAAAATAACCAAATTGCTCTAAAAGGGCAGCTGGTGGTATTAAGTGGGGAAGCTAAACATCCCCAGAGGAAAGGGAGATGTTTACCAGTAGCTGCCAGCATAGGGTTAACCTGTTCCCTGGTTTTGTTTCCACCCCCTCCCCAAGCTCCCCATGGGAACAGGAAGGGAACCTGGGAACCTGACTGCCTTCCTTAGTCTTTGTGGGGATGAACGCTTCCCCCAGGTGGTGACAAATCATGGAAATACAGCCATTAAGAGCTGACACTTTACAAATACTTCCTAGACCCGAGTTCCCCAGTCTTTCTGGGTTGGGGGCTGGGAGGGTTCCCCTCCAGCTGGCTCAGAGGATACCTTGATCAGTGCTGATAGATCATGAAGAGCCAGGATCAACATAAGCTCAATTCAGGCCTGAAACGGGACTGTAGTGGTTCAGACAATCCGCAATAATTATCAGCAATGTTTAGTGATTAATTCTATCAAATATTTATTGTTTGTATTTATAAAGGTTTGTTATCTGACTTAACCCAATAAATCAATACATCTTTTAGTGACAGGTGTATTATTGCAAAAACTGGAAAATTGAATAATTTCTCTGGCTGGTAGTATTTAAGCAAATGGGAAGAAGCATTCACTGAAAAATTAACACTTTCAAACTTCAATACAGTTGTTTTACTCAAATTTAATTTCCATTAATTCCATACTGTCCTAATTGTCATTGACTATAGAAATCCATACAACTTTTGTTTACAGAAATACTGTGGATGTGTGCATAAAGTCACTGTCTTGTTAAAATTCTATTTGATGTATAAAGTGCATCTGCTTCATGATGTATGTCTGGATTCCTTATTAGTTCTTAACATTGTTAGGCATTTCCCCCAAAGAACAGCTGATGAAACAACATTGAATCCTGAACTCTCAGTGAACCAACTTCCAGAGTTTGGAGAAACGACCAGAAGAAGCGAAGGAAGGAAGGAAGGTAAAACATTGTGACATATTCCACAATCTTTTGATGATAGTCAGCCAGCTTTGTACTGCTGGTGCCTTGCAAAATATTTGACTGAACCCTGTTACATTTCAGGCCAGTCCCTCCTGTGTGTAATGGAAGATATCTGTAAACTGGTGGACTCGGTTCCCGAAAGAGAGCTGAAGTCTCTGCTGGGTGGCCAAGAGCTGCTTCGTCTTAGAGATTGCAGGTCTGTTGGAAGTTTGGAATGCTTCTTTACCTTAAGAAATCAAGATGGGATAAGTTTGTCCAAGTTGCAAAGTGTTCAGTCCCCTGAGATTCTCTTAGCTCTTAATGCAGGGCATATAAAGCTGGTCAGGGTTTTTTAGGTATGCAATTATAACTTCTACAAAGTAGAAGGTTCTTTGTCACAGGTTATTGCTAAATGGAGTCCTACCCATATTTATTTCAGAAGCAGAATTATGCAAATAAATTTCCTTTTTTTCTTTTTTTGAAAATAGTTTTATTGGTTTTCATAGGAAAGGGGAAGGTTATATTTCCATGTTTAATTCAACAGCCTGTTATCCGGGTTTGATGGTCTGTTACAATATTAAACAGTGGGTAATAATATATTGCCTTATATTCCTTCATTTATGTTATATTCAGCAGATAATCCAAGTCTAAACAGTTCATGTTATCCTCAATATATTCTTAAAGTTCTATTAACCATCAATAGGGATTTTCCATGTTCCAAAACTTAATAAGTCTATCTTGTCTTTCTTTTCATTTTTAAACATATCAGTTTCATTTTCACACAATTTTAATTAATTTCCAGTTTCTTAATTATATCTTTTACATTTTAATGTGTACATCTAAAATCATTTCTTTTTTATCTTGTGATCTCAGTTTTCTAGGGGACAGCCCTCCCTGCTCCCAGGGCTTGAGCTGTGGAGTCTCTATCTTTTCCTTCTCTTTTTTTGTTGATGATTTGTCTTCTTCACCTTTCTTCTTGGGTTCCTTCTCCTCTCCTTCCAGGAAAGCACCATGTTCTTTGTAGAAAGCTTCTACTACACTACTATTATTTAACTTGTATTTTTCTCGTCCCAGAATATTAACACTCCTCCTGGCATCAACAATCTACAAATTATTCCCTTGGCAAAAAATTTGTTTGTTAAAAATTGATAATTTCGCCTAGATTCTCTTACTTTTTTGGGGGGGGGATTTGTTTAAGGACTACTACAAGTTCCCTTCCCTTGAATCTCAGGAGTTGACCCCTCAGCACTCTCAGGATTTCATCTCTTGTGAATCTTTTAAGGAATTTTATGTGAATTCCTCTTGGTACATTGTTTTTTCTAGCATAGCTTGAGTTTATGTATTTGTTCATTATCCCACCACATTTGCTCTTTTTCTACTCCAATTAATTCTGCTAATATCTCACTCATTATTTCTCTTAACTATTCACCATTTTCCTCAGTAACATTTTGAAATCTCAGGAAAAATGATAATATCTCCATTTCCATAATTGCCATATTGTTTTCCAAATTTGTATTTGCTTGGTTCAGTCTCTGGTTTTCTTTTTGTAATTGATCCAACTTCTGATCTACCATCTCTGATTTCTTCTCCATCTTTTCTATTCTTTGTTTATTCTCTGCTGGAGTTTGTTGTAAATTTTTTAACTCTTGCTCTATCATTGCAAAATCTTTTTTTACTTCCTCTTTCAAATCTGTAATTCCTTGTAATACTGCTTGCATCTCTTTTGAAGCCGATTCAGCCTTTTCTTGTTGTTTAGACATTGTAATTAATTTTTGGAAGCTGGGCTCATTGATGCTGAGGATCAGATCCATAGCTGTTTTTTAGCTCCCCTCCAAGCCATTCTTTGTTTCTTTTTGTCCAATTTATAATCCACCAAATATGTGCTTGTCTAATCTTTTTAGTCCATTTATAATGCAACAGTCAAAGAGGTTAACGTCAATGTCACTGTTCACAATCAAACAAGTCCAGATGGATAAAGATGATCACAAAAGCCAGAAAAGAACCCGGTGTTCCAATGTTCAAAGGAAGGCCCAAGTATTTCCCCTTTCCTCTGAAGTAAATCCACACAAGAAAATAAAATCCAAAGAGTGAGTGAAGAGGTCTCCCCCCACAGAGACTGCAAGGGAAAGTTTTTTGCAGCTCCTCTTTATCTATTTACCTAATTTAGTCTCAAAACAATTTCTGGGCATTGGGCCAAATTTCTTTAGGTCACCAAAACAATTGATAAGCCGAAAGTTCAAAGAGTCTGTTGTCTTCCCAAGATGAGGCAAAGAAAAAAAAGTTCAGCGAAGAAGAACTTTACTTCAGTGAGGTAAACTCCGCCCATCTCCCTTGGACAAAATGAAGTCTTCCCCCCCCCCAAAAAAAAGAAAAAAAATCCACTCAGTTTTTATAATCCGGTACAGCTTCATAAACTAGGAAGACTAAAAATTTCCCAATTCTTCATGCTTTAAAAAAAAAAATACTGCTTTTCATTTCTTCCTTCTCCCTTGAGTCTGGAAGAAAGGGGAAAAAAAGCTCAAACTGCTGCTTTTCGGGGGGGAAGAGCCCTCCACCATTTCAGGCTTTCTTTTTGTAAAGGAAACTGAAAGTTTTATCAGTATCTGGAACCGGAATCCAGTAACATTGCCAGTTAAAAGAAACAAAATCTCACCTGAATCCACAAGTTGCTGTCAATTGCTGTTTCTCTCTCTGACTCCATACATCTGTTGTGAATGGAGGTCGACACTCCTGCTACCTCCTCTTCTTCCATGGCTCTTAGGACTTCGCTGGGATTTTCGAAGTGATTGCCATCGCCTCATTCCTTCCAAGGAATTCCCTTTGGTGGCCACCTCTTCGGGTGGCACTTGGCCCCTCAGAGCCCACCAATGGAAGAAAAAACCAGTCCCCCAAGACAAACGCTGTCTCAAGCGCTGTCCACAGTGATGTCTCGAACTGCTGTCTCCATTGTGGGCAGTGTTGAATGCTTCCTTCTCTGTGCATATAGAAGCCCCACTGCAATAACCACCTCTTGAAATAATCTTCCATCGCTTTTTCTAGCTTTATTCATTAATCCTAAATAAAATTAATCCTAAAATAAAAGAATCTAGCCTTGATTGAATTGATTCTTAAAATCCTCCGTATCAAAGTATGTAACTGAATTCAAATCTTTTTAGCTTTTTTACATGGCATGATAAAATGTCCCTTCATGTTTGCATTTCCAAACTACATTTGAAATGCCTTTTTAACATTCTAGAATCTAGATCATTTCCTTGGCATCATGTATTTATGATACATTATTTTATTTAAAAATAAATTTAAATCCTTTTAACCACATATTTTCCTATTGATCCAGCCGTATACTTCAGATAGCAATACATGGGGGATATCACTGCCAACAGCTCCCTTGGCAGTCCAAGCGTGGCCTCGAGATGCCTGGGGGCTCCAGTGGAGGGAGCTGGTGGGCTGGAGACGAAAGACTCTGCTTGTCTTGCATATTCCCATGAAACCGATTATATTTGATTAATCTTATTGTGATTCCGATTTTGAGTGCATTGATTTTAATGTTATGTTCTAAACGTTTTATTATTTTAAGCCATCTTGAGTTTTTACGAAGAAAAAGATGGGGCAGTACAAATGTAATAATAGAGCCACAGTGGCACAGTGGTTAGAATGCAGTACTGCAGGCTACTTCTGCTGACTGATGGCTGCCAGCAGTTCGGCAGTTTGATTCTCACCGGCTCAAGCTTGACTCACCCTTCCATATTTCTGAGGTTGGTAAAATGAGGACCCAGATTGTTGGGTGCAATATGCTGACTCTGTAAACTCCTTAGAAAGGGCTGTAAAAAGCACTGTGAAGCGGTATATAAGTCTAGTGCTATTGCTAATAATAATAATAACAACAATAAGACCATTTCTCTTTATTTCTACAGCATTATTTTACGGTTAACTTCAATCATGAGAACCAGAAAACTCTAGAGCTGAGAACCGAGGATGCCAAGGATTGTGATGAATGGGTAGCAGCTATCAGTCATGCCAGGTAAGAACCTCTGTCAGAAATGCCTCCCCAGGATGGCTCCTGGCAGGCTGAGCCAGAGGGATGGAGAATAGCTGGAGGCTGCCTTGCTGTTTCCCGTTATCCTAGGGCTCCCGAATGGGCCGCAGCTCAGTACCAGGTCTCAGCCCGGGTTTGGGTACCCCTGACATAGAGTGTCTTTCTTGGGTTTTGGAGCCTGACTCCTGAGAAGGGCCAGGCAGGCTTCCCTTGGGAAGGGAAGGAGAAGCAGGAGCTACACTTGCCTTCTTCAGATATCGGAGTGACCCAGGCACCATTGGGCGTTCTTGTCTATCTTCGCAAAGGGCAGACTGCTGGATGGTGGGCAGCTTATTAGCAAGGAGAAACTGGGCACAAACACGTTAATCTGGGCTTTTCTCAGGACGAGGCGGCTGCAATCAGTGGGTAAATGGCTGCTATACTCTGAGGTCCCATGGGCAGCCTTTGTGCCTGTGTGCTTCCACTTCAGAAACGCACAACAGACGTGCAGAAGTTTATTTTCAGAGACTTCCAGCATTTGTTCCTATTTTCAAAAGTCATATTCATTGTTACAAATGCAATATTTAAATTTCCCACCTCCATTGCCTCTTTGTAAACTCTTTCAGCTGATGAAGAATTATGGGGAGCTTAAAAGCTTTGTGGCATGCATCTATCTGACTTGATGTAAATGAGAGTCCTGGAAGTTGAAAAGGGCCAGTCAAAATAATTTAGGAATAATTTAAATAATTTAGGAAGGAAGATTCCATTTCCATACAAAGATTTCCCTGTTAACCATCAGAGATAAAGACAACAACATGAAAACATTGATGCATTTTCTTTGTCACAGGGGCTGGAGGCTGTCTGGAATTGGTGCAGGATGTGTAGCTCCTTCCCAGAAGTTTCCAAATGTGGGGCTGGTGGGTCTGCTGTTTGGTCCTGATTGGGACTGATGTTTCCCCTCTGTCCTTGGGCAGCTTGTGATGCAGTCAAAGATAAAATCTCATCCTTGACATTTGCATATTGATTGTACTGTCTTCCCTTAAATATGTTGTTTGTTTTCCTGGACTTTTAATTAACAATTAAAATAAAGAGGGAATAATGCCACTTCTGTCTCACAAAGAAAGTTAGATGCTGTGGAATCTTTGACTATTACAGCGAACAACTTGCCTCCTTTGACAAATATCCTGAAAATTCCTTTGACCTCAGCTGAAAGCTGATTCCACCCATGAAAAGTATATTCTGCCTTAATCTCTTCTAAAATGTAAGGAAAAAGAATGTTCCTTCTAAAATTCACCTCTTCCTGGTAAATTGCAATTATAAAAAGTAGCATGAAGGAACAGGACTGAAGAGAGATAAAAAAATTGTCTGGGAATAACTATTTACTTTACATTTTGAGGCCACTTAAATAGCTCCCTATAGTGCAGCTGATGGTTTTCCTTGAAAAATCCTGGAGAGCTGAGGAGGAGCCAGCCAACTGAAGGAGGCTTCAAAAGGGAGAAATCAGTGGAATCAGGGAGCTTCACATTGGGAAGGCTGCCCAGCTCACCATTTATGAATCTAAACAGCATAGATCAATAAGAAGCAAAAACATTCAAAATGAAGGAAAAATAATAAGGTAATGTTTGGCCTCCTCAAGCAGTCCAGGCTATTAATAGTCCCTATTTTGGCCATAGATTATCTCTGGCACCAGATGGTGTGTAAGTGCCCGCTCCCACCGGAAACCATGGGGGGAGGAGCAGAGTGGGCAGCACCTGGATGGACAAGTCACCGGATCTCTCTCTCTCTCTCTCTCTCTCTCTCTCTCTCTCACACACACACACACACACACACACACACACACAAGTCTCAGTTTATTAGTTTTCTGTAATCCAGCTATAATCACTTCACTTTCTAGTGAGCTTGCACAATGTTGTGGTTTCCTTGGTTAGAAGCCACCCCTTGCTGAATGCACATACCACACTAAGTAAAGCCGTTCCTGTACTGGCTTAGTGTGATGCATAAACCAGCCTTATCCATGTCAGATTAGTTGAGCCAATCACCTCTGGGACACATGCCTATCACCCCACAACGGTCCTCTGCTTTGCTGAGTTCTGTGTCATCAGTGGCAGGAATTCATTGCCAAAATACCAAATAAAATTAATGTGACTTTGAGTATTTAAATCAGAAACAGGCTTAATTAACATCCAGTCGAAAATGATGAAATACAGATACACCAAAGGGGGAACTAGGCCAGAATCTATCCTGCATCCCCTTCTTGATGTTGCTGCACACTAGCCATGGAGGCATCTCACAAGGCATCTCTGCATGCATGAGGGTTGAGGTCCCAGGGAGATGGAACCAAAGCCAAAAGTCTGATCAAGTAGATCAACCTTGATGAAAGGAGAACTCAGCCTTTGCCTGCTCGACCTCCTCCCAGTCTTTGTTTCTTGAGGTTTCACAGAACTTCCTATTGGTTTGGTTCACCAGGAGATTTAGCATTGACATCCAAAACCACCAAAGAACAAAGAAAATGGGAGAGAACCACAGCAAGGTCCCCTGCAAGGCAACTAACCAGTTCCTCCACCTTGAAGCCAGAGCAATTATTTATTTTATTTATTTATTTATTTATTTATTTATTTTTTCGACTTATATACCGCCCCATCTCCTAGGACTCGGGGCGGTTTA
>JANHFP010003025.1:15997-29170 GCA_032468135.1 Calamaria suluensis | reverse complement strand
AAATAGATGATTTAAACATATAGATTCACAATTAACAGTCTTTCAGTTATTTTTTCAGTAATCTTTGGTTACTATCATCAACAAAGAAGCATTCTATTAATCAAGTAACATATCAGTTAGATAATCATATATTGTCATAGACATTTTGTTAAAGCTTATGGAAAATCATAGAATTCAACATTGCTATTTGAAGGGTCAATTAGCAGACATTCCTTCTATGTTTCTTCTTCTCACATGACAGACCATTTGGAGGAAAGGGAGATGTCATCAAAATAACTTAATACTGGTAGGGGACTCCATAAAACTTCAGACATCTAAGAAAACAACCACATATGTTTAAAGCTGAATCCAGGCATATTGTATCCAGTTGCAACATTTGAATAGCAATTATTTTATAGACCAATTAATCTTTCATGTCATCATTTTTTCTGAAATTTAACACATTCTAAAAATACTTCAAAGACAAATATAAATCTGTTGTGTTAGCTAGAAATTCTTGTTTATAGACAAAATTCTTTGCCCAGTGAATCATACAATATTTTATATGTTTACATGTTCACTTTCCAAATTCAATTTCATTAACTTTTTATATTTTAACAATAATACCACTAACACAGAGTAAGATTTCTGATCTGATTTAAATAATTCTGTCAGTTTTTGATATGTAAACAAATGGCACAGATAACCTTCTTATTCAAGTTGTTCCCTCAATATTAATGTAGGTTCACCAGAGTTTGAAAATAATATTTTACCATACGTCCACCAGTATGGCTTCATCATAATTTATTTTCTTAAAAAAGCTTCGGGGGGGGGGCACACAAAAAGAAGAAGCTTCGTAAAGAATCTTGCTTTATATTTATTCCAATCTCTTAGTATGGCATATCTAGCAAAGTGATTATTAAAATCAACATTAACTTTAACTTTATCATACCATAAATAAGTGTGCAATCCAAATCATAATTCATGGCCCTCAGATACAAACTACTAGAAAATGCTAAGGAGAAAGGGAGTATTAAGTTTAGCAGACATGAAAATCTATTTGGAGGATCTGGCCTGGTTAAACGAGTGGGTGAACATCCAGAATAAGAGGTTACTTCAATTAAATTCTTGGTTTCTTTCCATTGCCATATAAACTTATAAGCATGTGAAATAATAAACATATTTTTGAAAAATAGTTTTTCATCCATGCAGGGCACTGGACCTCACTAAGGATACTGAGGAAACATGAAAAACAAAAAAACTGACCACAGGAATATTGTTACCAGTTTCAGAACTTCATAAGGAATTATTTTATTATTTTATTTTATTATTTTATTCCTCCTTCACGTCATCATTTATTAGAAATCTTATCACATTCTAAACATGTCACAAAAACAAACATAAATGAGGCCAATCTTTGCATGACATTAGAAATTATTGTTTCTTATCATATTTTCTCTACAATTCAGATCAGGCCTTAGAAGAATAATGTAGCATTTGGGGAAAAAGATACAAGCCAAGAGAGCAGCTCCAGAGGCCAAAATGGAGAAGATCTCCACGGCCACCATTGAACACCCTTTGGTGCTCAGGTAGGTGGGGAGGAAAGTGACCCAAACACTGCAAAACACCAGCATGCTAAAAGTAATGAACTTGGCTTCATTAAAACTATCAGGCAATTTCCTAGCCAGAAAGGCGACTGTAAAACTGAGAAGTGCCAAAAAAGCTAGATAGGTGAGGACAATGTAAAACATTAAAGCTGAGCCTTGCTTACATTCCAAGATGATTTCTCCAAACAAGGATTGGAAGTCCAAGTTAAGAAATGGAGGAGAGGTTCCAAGCCAGGTGGCACAAAGAAGGGCTTGGACCAGGGGACAGGCTGTGACAATGGAGTTGATCAGTGGTTTTCCTAAGAGTTTCCTTGTCTTGTTCCCTGGTTTGGTTGCCATGAAGGCCAGAACCACCATGACAGTTTTTGCCAACACAGAGGAAACCGCCAGGGAAAAGAGAATGGCAAAGGCAGATTGTTGGAAGAGACAGGCAATCTTCCCAGGTCGACCAATAAAGAGGAAGGAGCAGAGGAAGCAGAGCAGGAGGGAGATCAGGAGGATGTAGGTGAGATCTCGGTTGTTGGCCTTGACTATTGGTGTGTCATGATGTTTATAGAAAATCACCAGGACTGAAGATGTGATCACAGAGAGGAATAGAGCAAGAACAACTAAAATGTATCCCAGGGTGTCTTGATAGGCAAGGAAATGGATCTTCTTGTCAATGCATTGGTTCCTGTCCTTGTTGGGATATTGGTCTTCTGGGCAGGGTTCACAGTGGGCTGTATCTGAAATCAAAAGTTTTCATCTAAGGATTTCTTGACAAACTACCATGCACATTATCCCTCCTGCATGTATGATATGGATGTTACTTGTATGCTGTTGACTGACTTAGAAAGGGAGTAATGAAATAATCCCCTCTGCTATTTATGGCGGGTCAAAAAGAGCAAGCCATTCTTAGTTTATGATTATTCTGGGGTTGTGTGCTAGTTCAGATAGCAAGTTAGTAACCTGAAGTATTAGGAGCTGTTCCCTTAAGAGATGACATCCTGGGAAGCATAGTCTTTAAATCATGTAGATCCTGGATAATGTAGTCAAGGAACATGTGATGGCATCTGTGCAGCCTGGTTGGCCATTAATGTGCCATTAACTCTCTCTGGCAGAGAGAGAACAAAAGAATGAGTTTATTTTTAAATAACTACAAAAGAGATAAGCACATTGCCTCACCAGAGGCAGCTAAATCATCATCATCTTTTTTACTGTTTTGGCCCCAAAACCTCTGGCTTCGTTTGAGGACAGACAGCTTAACTTTTAGAAACGGATTTTCAGAAAGATCAAGTTTATTTTCAGGCATCTTCAAATCAAAGACTTACTGTCCAGATGGAGTACAACTGATATTTTGACTCTTTAACCCATGTTCTGATATGTAAAAAGGCATAACCTGTTTATCTCTTCTGTGATTATTTAAAAATGGATTCGTTCTTTTGTTCTCTCTCTGCCACAGAGAGTTAATGGCCCATTAATGGTCAATCAGGGTGCACAGATGCCATCACATGTTCTTGACTACATTACCCAGTATCTACTTGACTTAAAGACTATGTTTCCCAGGATGCCATATTTTAAGGGGACAGCTCCTAATTCTTAAGGTTACTAACTTGCTCTCTGAACCAGCACAGGATAGATTAGCCAGAGATGAGGATTTATCTAATTCCAGCTATCCATTCACTGTGTACTTCCATTAATAATGTGCCTTTCAGTCTGAGATTACTGTTTTTTCTGCCATATAATAACGATACACAAAGAGGTTTGATAGGTCTGTTATCCAGAAATGTTTTTTTTGCATGTACATTATCCCTGCCTTAATCTATCTTCTTTGTATCCCAAATCTGTTCATTCATATGTTTTTGCTCCCTCCTGCTCTATCAAAGAGACATAGGTAGATGAATGTCCTTTTTCCCTGGCAGGTCTCTTTCCTGAGAGGTTGTGATAGCTGACAGAAGGAATATATTCTGAATAATAAATTTTTGAACCACATACCCCACTTTGTCAGGAAAGATTGGAAGGTGGTTTTTACAATTGGATGTTAGAATAGTAGTACAATCCTAGTTCGACATTCATAAATTTTGCCCTAAAGCTATCCTGCATGGAACTGCTGAGGATCATGAAAGGTGGCTTCTGTTGCCAGGGCAGATTATATCTAGACTGAAACATTCTACTGAAAGATATAATTTCATCAATCTCATAAAAAAATTATAACAGTAACAAACATGACTTAATGAATTTCTTCTTTGATCTTGGAAGATTAACATTTGAAATCTTGTTTACCTGTCTGATTAGAAATGGTCCCTTCTGGACAAGAATCACACAGGTAGCAGCAGATCTGCTGGCCCTCTGGAACTCTTCTCCTCTCTCCTGCATGGCACCTTTTCATGCCACACCTGGCAAAGGGCACCTTCTGAAAGAGAAAAGAGAAATACTTCAGATGACCTAAACAATCAATGTGATATATTCATGATTTTCCCCACTCCTATTTCCCTTCCTTATTCCTATGTTCAGAATATATTTTTTCTTTTCCCCATTCCCTTCCTCATTCCTACTTCTATGTTGAGAATCTATTCTAGATAAATATATTGCCACTGTCTATCAGAAATCAAGAACAATCCTCAGGCCAAGGACATTTATGACACACCCATAGGTTTGGGAGGTTGGATCTGGGATCACAACATGCAGAGGAAGGCTTATGATTTGACTACAGCATTTCTAAAAGAAAGAACCATGAGGATACAAGTGAGTGGAAATCAGTGTTGGTTGCTGTAATTGCATCCTGCGATTCAAATCAGACATTGTTCCCAAGGTTAACTTTTTGTGAATGACACAAATCAGATCTCAAATGTGTTACATGGAAAGCAGATTTTTCTCAATTGATTATTTTTCAACTTAGAAAGATCTCAGGAAGGGAATGAATATTTCCCTGAACTTACAACATTTCCTTGAAGCTCACCTTTGTGGCCCAGATAATTCCATCAGGGTTAATGGTGAAATCCTGGCCTGGGGGAGCCTCAGGATTTACTTGCCCAACCTTCATGGGGACAAAAGATCGATTGGGGAAGAGGACCCAGTTGAGAAGATCATAACTAATAGATCCCAGTCCATCTTCTGAGAAGGAGACCTCATCTCCAGCACTGTTGTTGAACTGCACATTCCTCAAATAGGGAATAATCTGAAAAATGAGACATTTAGAAATTGGATTATTTGAGCTAGAGCTACAAATGAGACTTCATGGCTTCTTTCATCACAAAATGACCATCTTGAGAAGTTGAATTTATATTTTAGATGCTAGTTCCATCTCATGGTGGCAATCTGAGGAATCAGGCATATTTAACTCTGAAACTAAACATTTTCTCTGAAATTCCAACTCCAATTACACCAAAACAGAAGCAATTTAGTTCCACAATCCAAATTTAATTGTTATCATTATAGTTATCATTATCATCCTTATTATTATTTTTCTTCAACAGTATTGGAAGGGACACTGGAGGTCTTTTAGTCCAACCCACTGCTCAAGCAACTGAACCTCTACAGTTTTAGGCAACTAGCTATCCTGTCTCTTCTTAAATGACTCCAGAAATGGGAAACCCATGACTTCTATAGGTAAACCATTTCTTACGAAATTTCTCCTTAGTTCTAGGTTGCTTCCCTCCCTGGTTAGTTTCCATCCATTTTAATCGGAAGCTCTTTTCACACAGAAACCTGAGTAGCACAACATATGCTAAACTAAAAAAAAAGGATAGGGTCTCAGATCAATTGGTATTGGAGCATGAAGAAATTTAATCACTAACTGATTCGTTATATGAGGGACAATGTCATTAACCAGAGGGGAAAAAAAGAAAGAAAGTTCAAAACATTCTTAAAATCCATCTCATCCTTGGCACCATTCTTTTTTGAACCATTACCATCTTGAAGACGGTACAGGGCAATAAAAACAAGGAGAAATGGGCTGAAAAACAGCTTGTATCCTAAAGCATTCATACGGGGAGCTTCCAATTTAAGGATTTGTGGACTGATTTAAAAGCCACAGAAATTACCTGCCATGGGTGAACATTTGAGATGCTCTTTCCAAGCCTCATCGTGGTCGGTCGATCTCTGGATCCATACATTGCATGTAAAGCATGTGCCAGAGCATAAACTGCATTGTAGATATTGTAACTTTCTCCTGTCATTCTTGTTTCAAAAGTGTAATTGGGCAGATTCTGCACATTCTCCTTTCCTGTACATAGTTTACCTCCCTTTAGAGGGGTCTTTCCTGATTTATGGATATTGCAGTCAAAGACACTTTCCCACCATGGAGGGAGAAAGACACCTCCTTGGGAGTTCAAAGGGTCTAAAGACAGGAGGAAGTGCCTGAATTCTGAGACATCCCCAGAGTGGTCCCTAAAATGCAAGACCCCATGAAAAGACTGTATAAATTGCAATGCGTCTTCAGATTCTTTCACACCAATTTTCCAATGGGAAGTGAAGATACAAACTTTCCTAAATGATACTTCTTTGAATTCTTGTATCATCTCTATTACACTGGAAGTAAGAACTAAGTCTCCAAACATAATAAACACTTCAGTTTTAAACAAAGTAGACAAATTGAGAGTTAACTTATCAAGACTAATTTCAATATCATCCAATTCCAGCATTTCAGTGAAGGCAAGGCATATTTCCTTCTCCTGGAGCATTGGCAAAAGAGTTGAGATGAAACGTTCTCCTCTGTCATCTTCAGGGGCCACTAGCCCAACCCAGTTCCACTGGAAATACAGAAGCAGCTGGACTAAACCCACATACTGAGGAAAATCACTGGGATTAATCGGTGAGAAGGAAGGATAAACTCTTCTCCCTCCTTGAGTGGACTCAAAACCAACACCGAGCTGGAAAATATGAGATTCTTTTTTTAACAACAAAGTAAAATTTTTATGCTGACTTTAGTGTTGTTGAAGTCAGGCTGACTCATTTTGATTGGCAAAATTAATCTTCTTCCCTTTTTAGCCATTTTATTGGTTTTGAGAAGACAAAAGGAGAAACCAACAACCTGATACAGAGAATAAATGGCACTAAAATGATGGCTTCCTTTCAATAAATTAATAAATTAAGAGTTGCAAGCACATTATAGGGGTCTGCACACACACAAAAAAAACACTTTTGGTTTCTGTGTTTGCTTTTGATTTCTGTCTATTCCATACTATATCCAAGAGAGCTCTCTTACCTGTGGGACCTTAAAGATGCTAAAGATGGAGGCCATCAGCCATGAGTTTTTGGCACTGAGACCACCAATGATGGACACCAGAGTGTCCTGAAGGTCACATTTATAACCTGGAGTCACATGGCTTCGTGAGGAGAGCATGGACAGGCTGTTTAAGGAAATATCTGTCACCCTCTGGAAATGTCCATAGATGTGGAAGCCAAGGGTGATGTTAGGCAGCAGAAGAAAATCTGTATTGACCTCAGAAACAGCAAATATCAATGCAAGAAACTGCTGGTAGTTACTGGTGATGACTCTGTAGGGAGAAAAACATTGGAGAACATTACAGGAAAACTTGTGCATGGCTGTAGAATTTGCTTCACTCTTTGGGGAACATTTGGGGGTAGACACTCCCAAATTTCATTGGGGTTAGGTTTTATTCAAAGCATTCCCCTTGGCTAAACATGGATGACTTTGTGAGAGAGGAGACCAGCCTTTCCATAGATTTCATGGACCGTTTTATACTCTTTGTCATCTCTGGCATATTCACTTTCCTGCAGTGGCTGCAATCCTTTCCAATTGCTCCCCTTTTTGCCGTAATTCTTTAAGGTCTCTCTTGGAGCAGCTTCTTCAGGCTGAACATGGAAATACGGTGAGGGAGTCACCTCATAGATTTAGTGTAGGCCATTATTCATGAAGAATGCTGATTCCAACACTGAGAGGGATTGTTGTAACAGTTGAACATTTTTGAACTTTAATTTAATATTTCTACTCCTAGTTATTGTTCAGATTAATATTATAATTTAACTTCTTTACTATGCCAGCAGAGCTTCCCTCTTCATTTTTTATGTTTATTATCTTCCTGAATTCCAGCCTATTTTTAAAGCTTGCTAATTTATTGAGAATAGCACTAGATGAATGTGCACTGTACCAGGACCATTCAATAAACTGGAAGAAATATTTTTGAAAGGGGGTCTGAGAATTTAAAGCAAAGAAACAATTTATCTGCATGTTTCTCTTTCAGCTGAAACTTACGCACTCTCTACAGCAAGAATCACTGTATCAAAGGCTGGGACTGGAGAGATGAAAGTGGATCCCAAAGGCAAATTGCCACCAATAATGAGATCACCAGGCCTATAGTGGCTTTCTTTCAAGTCAATATAATCCCTGAATACACAGATGTTTTGCAGCCTCTTCGCTGTAGTTGAAGCCTGGAGCGAAAAGAACATCAGCACCAAGAGTAGCATGACTCCTGCCCATCCCTTCTTATCACTTTCCCTTCTATAAAAGAAATAAGTGTTTATGCAGAAGCTGATTTGCTCCTGAAATCTCACTAGAACCTTAACAGATTAGACATCACCTACGCCAATTTATGTCAACAATGCTTCCTCTTACCTGTGTTTGGGCTGCGACCATAGAATAACAAAGGCATGTGAGTCTCTTGTAACCCTGGAGTGAGCTAAGTAACCCAGGGGATACCTGAAGAGTGACTGTTTTTCTGATAATTACAGTGAAAAGCCATTGTCCTCCCCCCCCCCCTTAGCAGCAGCAGAATAGAAAATATGTTTGTGTCTCTTCTTGTAATTCACAGAGCAGATGGAGTCATCGGGAAGTTGTGTAGTTGACCTACATGAAACTGACCCCTGTGTCAGTTTTGGAAGTCTTTTGTCTGGGAAGTTGGGAGGGGTTGTTTGATTGAAGTAGGAGAGTTAGTCAAAAAATTCTAGGTGATCCCAGCACAGAAGATGGATTTTGGCTTATGCCCTAGTTTGGTCAGATAATAGGATTGCAACTTGGGAATTGTGGCACAAGGCAGAAATGGAATTTGGGGAAGTATCTCAGGATATTAACTGCAACTTTCTTGGCAAGACTGGCAAGTTCCTGTTGCTGTAGCAATTGTCATCCAGCTGTCTCTTTTGGGGTGCTGCTGACCAAATTCCCAGGTCTGAAAGGCTTTTCTTGAAGATTCATTTACATGACCAGTTGAGATCGTTACTACTGTACCAACATTCCTGTTGGAACTTAGCTAAGGAAATGCCAACAGGACATTGATTAAGGCAACAGAAACCACATGCTGTGACCTAGGTCACAAACACATAAACATTGATTAGGCAACCGAAACTAGCTATGCTTTGCTTCAAACCGCAAGATAATGCACAGGAAAAGATAACGCTTTGCAAAATAAAGTAGGCATAAGCAGGAAGACAGAATGGAAAGACAGAGCATTAGGCAATGTCCGGAAATATGACGTATGTTAATTGCTGGGTTAATTGCTGTGCTGTACGTATGCATAGGATGATATGACGTGTGTTAATTAGCATTTCTGACTAAATAAAAGATGAAGTCTCGATCTAATCTGGGCTTCCGTCACCCTGAGCAAACCATGGCACTGGGTTTCTCATTATTCGGCGATTCGTGACAAAGCCCACCAGACCCCCTCGGGGTGAGTGTGTTAGCCACATATAACACCCACCCCGTGTTAAGTTATTCATGCTTCTCTTAATGCCCCTAAAACATACTTAAATGTTTTGAGTAACCATTGTACAATTGTTCCCAATTAAATTGCTCAAAAGGTATTTTTTCATCATAATTAAGTATTTATTTAAATTTGAAAATACTTTTATATGGAATCAATGGTTTTGCACTAACTACAGGCTGAATATGTAGAAAAATGTACATCTTTGAGGAAAAAATGTGACATAGTATTTGGCACATGAATTAACAACATCTATATTATGAAGATGAAAGTTCACATTTTCAGGTAATCGACCTTTTCCTGCTTCAGTGAGCAGCACATTAGTCCTCATTCAGATGAGCAACCTGTGGAAATTCCCCAAGTCCTGCCACTGTGATTTGGAACAAGTGAGCAGTGAACCATGAAACAGGCCGAAGGGTTGTATGGGCAGAAACGGAGCTCAGTCCCCCAACGCTTTCTGAAGTGCACAAGATAGGGTGTTCTTAATTGGGCCCAGGATTTAGGGTCAACAGCTATCTTAACAATGACTTGCCCCATCAAAGTTTGCATCTTGTCTATTTAAAAAAATGTATTGCATGAAATAGTTACAGGTAGAATTGGACAGGTTTGAGGCATGAGAAACACCACCAACAATTAACATGTGAACATTTGTATCTTTCTCTGGAATGGAGAATACAACATGAAAACTTTTCCCTCACTGCATAGAAGCATCGTTTACTACAGACTGAGGTAGGAACACCACACTAGAAGTTTTTGTTGCATAAAACACCTTCTTGTAGACGATGCAAAGTGCAATGCATCTCTTCCTCTTGTGAAAGCCACAACTGCTCCTGGCTCCTGAGAGGCTGGCCTTGCGATACAGCTATTTTGACGCTGAGGGGAGTCCCTCCACTGACCAGCATCTTCGCTAACCAATGTGTATGCCCAACGTCTTGCCCACTCCCATGTATTGCTAATGCTGTTAATTGTGCTCTTTTTTTTTGAATGGCAAATGACCAGCTGTGGAGGAAAAGTCCCACCTCCGTAGCCTCCTTCCCATTGGTTCTGGCAGTGTTTGGGTTCTGCTGAATTCGGAGGGCCTGTGCACGTATGGCTGCCCCGGCAGAGTCGAGATCATGAAACCGGCCTCTTGAAATATTTCTGATTAGATCCCCGAATGACTTGAAATCTCTCCCTGAGATGAAATAGAACCCTTGCCAGCCAGATTTCGTGCTCTTACTCTCCTCCCGTGTTTTATTGCTCCCTGTACAAATAAGATGCTGCTTTAAGAGAATGTTCTCTGAATCACAAAACAAAATACAAAGACGTCTGGACCCCCTTTGCTTTGGAGACAAGGTTGGTTTGATTGTTTTCTTCTCAGTGGTTACTCGTCATTTCTCCTAATTTCTGATTTAAAATAGCACAAAATAGCCCACTTTTTAGAAACGGTGGATGGTTGATGCAATGTTAACACATTGTTCTAAAACATTTGCAACCTCCGATACTTGATACCCAACACTACATTTATCCAATTTATAAAGTAAAAAATATTAACAAAATATATATTTTTCTTCAAATATAGGTTGAAATAACTTCTTTCATATTACAAAAAAAACAGTTTTACTGTGGCAGAATCTCATTCAAAGAAACCAGACCTGATGATTCCTAGTACAGCAAGATTTCAAAAACAACAATCAGGTGCACAGATTGACTCTTCCCGTCTACACCAACACCTGCTTCCTTTGGCACCCAACAATCCTATGAAAAGGGTCTCTGGGATTGAAATTCACCAAAGGCAGGTACTTAATGGCCATTGCACTCCATGCTAAGGGAAGAAATAAATTTATGCCTCATAACAATCTATTGCTTGAAAATAATAATGCTAGATGATTTTTACAATATTGGCATTGGTCCTATCATTCCCCCCTCCCTGTCACTCCCCCACAAAGCCTGGCGATTGGTAAGAAAATAAAACTGCCCTATTTTCAATGTCGTATGTCCAAGATGATAGTGCTATGCACAGTGACAGTTTTAATAAAATAATACTATATTATTAAACTTACAACTCAGTAGCACCATTACAAAAGCTCCTGCATAAAGTAACAGCGGTCTTCATGAACTGGTGTCCCAGCTGAAGGTTGGCATTTAGTCAAATGCTGGTAATAATAAAAGTAAGCTCTCTCTACTTGAAGCTTCTGCAGTTAACACCTCTAGGAAAACAAAACTAAATTATGAAGAGAGCAGAGCAATTTGAATGTCGGAAAGCAGAACTTTGAAGGAGCTTCCGCCAAGAGGACCTGCAAAGAAATTGATGATGTGGCGGGTTTGATCTGGTATGAATCTGTCTTTATCTTCGGCTGGGAAACTGCCCTCCTGGGCCGCAGCGTGCTTTGAGTTATGAGAGGAGGAGGAGGAGGACTTAGTTTATGTGCTGATGGCGCCATGATGAGCCCCGTTTTCTGGGAATGGGCAGCAGGGATCTTCCACAGTCTGCCCAGCTAGTTACTAGGAGGACAAGTGCCTTCAGGTATCATTGAGCAGGCTGAGTACGGAGCGGATTTTGCAGGCAAACCATCGCCTGAGGGGACAAAAGTATTGGTAATGGAATTGTTCAAACTCGGGGGTCTGGCGAATATCACGGAAAAAGGCAACGTCAAGGTCAGACTCTGTAAGGATGATCAGGAGAAGGAGCAAAACCAAGAGGAGTCCGACTGTCACAAGGAGCAGACGGAGGACACTTAAAACAAACTTATTCACCTGTTCTGCTTGGGCTCCTCCTCCACTGCTGCACAAGGCCCGGAGGTCCCTTCCCAGCTCCTCCGCCTCCCCCGCTGGAGCGCCTGCTTCCGACTCCTCTTCCTCTATGCTGCAAGGGGCGCCATTAACCGGCCGGGACAGCAGCATCAGCTCCAGGCTCTCCTCGGCCACCGGGGTGGGCAGCACACTGTCCGAAGGACTGTAGACTTCATCTGAGATGATCGCCACGCGCTCGTTGCTCTCCGCCCTGCCGCTCCGCGAGTGGAGCAAGAAGGCGTCGCTGTGGGAGGTCGACCTGACTGGGGTGGAGTGAGCGCTGTCCCGCAGAGACTCGAGGCCTGAAGGAACAGAAAAAGACGTCTCTCATTGCAGAGCCCCAAAAATGGTTTCAGCCAACTTTTTTTTCTTTTTAATACTGCAACTTTCTCATTTGATTTTCTTCTATTGCTTGTGCCTGCATTTTATTGAATTCCAATCCAGTCTCGCCCACAACTTCAATCCAGTTTATCTTTTCATCTCTACCAGTAATAATTAAGTCCAGTAAAGCTACTTTTTGGATGACAAAGTTGTCAGTTTCGTCTTCTCATGAACCTGTTTCTTCTCCTGTTGAATACAGAATTTCTCTTCCAGTTGATGTCAGGGTAGTTGAAGTCCCCATTACTACACTGGTGTGTTTCCTGCATATAGCAAAAAATGTGTCTGTTTCTTCTGCTTGGTTGGGTGGCCTATAGTATACACCTATGGCAATGCCACTGTTTTTTTCCTTTTATATTAGCCCATATGCAGTCAAGGCGGTATTTATTATTTTCTTACTTATAATGCAACTCTACCTTCTTTTTTCCTACCTGTTTCTTTTGAACATTTTATATCTTTCCATCAGTACATCCCACCAACTATATCATACCTGCCCTCATGTACTAATTCTTCAAGTTTACCCAGTTTGCTTCCCAAACATAGAGCATTAGTTTATAGGCATCTGAGTCCTTTATAGTTGACCCTGGTTGTGTTTCCTGCATCTTCTGTTTTATATCTGAGTTTTCCTTCCTTCCCATCACTCCCTACCTCCTTGTGTGATTGATGGGCTTCTGGCTGATGCTTGGGATCAGGTCCTAAAGATTGGTCACCCTCCCCACTCAGCTTTAGTTTAAAGCCCTTTGGATAAGCTCAGCCAGAGTTTTTCCAAATATGTTGTTGTCTGATTTTATTCCTGGGAG
>JANHFP010003024.1:47394-58239 GCA_032468135.1 Calamaria suluensis | reverse complement strand
CTCTCCTCCCCACCCATTCTCAGCTTCCTGCGGCAGGTACAAAGAAAGATGCTGCATGCGCCCCCAGCACAGAGTGAGTAATGGAGGGAGGAAGGGAGGGATTCCCCTGGCCGCTCTCTCCCTCTGCCTGGCGAGAGCCAGCACAGATGTCGGGAGCCACACTGAGCACTGGGCGCCCCCGCGGAGGTTCCTGGTCAATCCAGGACCCCTGGGGGACGCCGCCCGCTTTGACCAGGAACCTCCACGGCGCCAGAGGAAGCGGGCAGCCTCCCGCGGGGCTCCTTGATCCACCAGGAACCTCCGCGGCGCCAGGTGAAGTGGGGGCCTCCCACGGGGCTCCTGGATCCACCAGGAACCTCCGCGGCACCGGGGGAAGTGGGCGGACTCCTGCAAGGCTCCTGGATCCACCAGGAACCTTTGCGGCGCCAGGGGAAGTGGGCGGCCTCCCAAGGGGCTCCTGGATCCACCAGGAACTTCTGCGGCGCCGGGGGAAGTAGGTGGCCTCCCGCGGGGCTCCTGGATCCACCAGGAACCTCTGTGGCTGTGTGCAATACAGGCGGCCTCCGGCGGGGATCCTGGATCGACCAGGAACCTCCGTGGTGCCGGGGTAAGCGGGCGGCCTCCCGTGGGGCTCCTGGATCGCTTCCAGATCAGGGGGACCCCGGGAGGCAAAGGCGACGGTGCCTGAAGCTGTCCCGGAAGTGGGTGGTCTGCCGATACGTCACTTCCGGTCCGCGGCTCCGTCACTTCTGGCCCCCATGCCCCCCCTAATGGTGTCCCGCTGTAGCAGTGCTAAAATCTGGTCAGCTTAAATTAGACAGTTAGGAAGTTGACACAGACCATAGGTTTTCTTGATCTATATGTATTCCTAGTAGTGGCATGGGAAATTTCTCTTATGCTAAATTTTGGTTAACAGAATGAGATAAAGCCTTCAGCAGGCATCTGTTTCTGGCTTTCAGAATACAGAAAGGACTATGGTTCAAATTAGGTACAACTGTTTTTTGCAGAAGACAAAACAGTAAGAGTTGAAGTACGGAAGAGAAAAGCAGAGCCAGAAGCAGGAAAAAGGCCAAGCATTGGACAATGAAAGATCAGATTAGTATTGTTTTATTTAGTATGATGGGGGGGGGAATAGTTGAAATTCGGGGGGGAGACGGGAAGGTGTGAAATTTTTGAACAATGTAGTTATGAGTTCATGAAAGAGAAGGTTCTTTTTTTTCCATTGTATGGTATTTCCCCCCCAATGATCTGCAGCTTTAGCGATTTCCCACACTTCAGTTAAATCCAGATGGACAGTCTCACAAGGAAACACCTCTTCGGTGTTTCTTCACACCAGGAAGCCAGGGCATCCTGGGAATCTGCAGCTTGGCAGGCAAATGAGGAACATAAAATAGCAGCCCACCTTCAGTAACCAACCACAAGTTGATTCTACCCTGAGAATGAGGTGATAAAAACAGAATCTTCTTTTGCAGAAGGGGAAAATAATGTGGTTTATTATAGGAGTGATTTCAGCACTGTATTAGTCACAGGTATAGGTTAGGCCAGTGATGGCTAACCTTTTTGCCCTCGCATGCCAAAAGCAGGGGGAGGGTAGCAGGGGGGGGGGTCATGTGTGTGCCTACACCCATAAATCTATGAGCCCCACACCCTGTGCATCCACGTGCAACCCCCACGTTCCCTCAGCTTCTGGCCGGTAGGGGCCTTTTTTTTGCTGTCCCGAGGCTCCAGAGCCTTTCTAAAAGTCTGGATGCCAAAAACAACCCGTTTGCCAACTTCCGGTCCCATCGGAAGTCAGGAAATTGGCCTTTTTGGCCTCCAGAGGGCCTCCAGGGGGTGGGGAAGCCCGTTTTGCCCTCCCCAGACTCCTAGAACAGTTGTGGAGCCTGTGAAGAGCGAAAAACAGGTGGAAAATGACACCACACAATTTTTTGCACAAAAAAAATCAACTAAATCTAAAAAAGAAACCTTTTGCAGATCTACCTCAAATCATGTATATCAGCTTCTATAATTTAATTGCACATGTGGTGCAGACAGCCAACATATGATTGGTGCAGGAAAGTCTAGCAACAGTTAGATTTTGTGAACTTTTCAGAGTTAGGTAATGTGAGAACTGAGGTTTTCACATCATGCCTTCGCTCCTACAAAAAGGGCAAATAGCACTGAATGCTACATTCAGTTCCAAAGAAAGGATGAAGTTAACAGGGATCATTAAAAGGGTAGCATGCTTCCCTTGCAAAATAACTGCTTCAGACTTGAGTATCTTCAGTTAAAATGATCCAGTTAGAAAAGGCCTCCATCAGCATCCAAGTAAGGCCCTTATTCAATACTTATACATACATCTTACTATTTCCCTTTAAGATAGGCATTGTTATGCAAAGGGTTGACAAAGAATGAGAAGTCGTGAAGGATAGGAATTAAAGACAGGCAACCAAAAATCTAGTTTACATCAACACAATGCACTAATATATTTCCATACATTTCCTTTCATTGCAGATCATCCTTGTTCTCACCTGCCTCAGCAATTTCCTTTTGTCTTTAAACTTCTCAGCTCTTTTTCGGAATGTCATCAACACAATCTAGTCATGACTTTCTTGTGCCTTCCTTCCTTCCTTCCTTCCTTCCTTCCTTCCTTCCTTCCTTCCTTCCTTCCTTCCTTGCTTCCATCTGTCCGTCCTTCCTTCTGTCCTTCCTTCTTTCCTTCTCTTTCTTTCTTTCTTTCTTTCTTTCTCTTTCTTTCTCTTTCTTTCTTTCTTTCTTTCCTTCCTTCCTTCCTTCCTTAATCACTGGAACTTCTGAGCTGTATCACTAGGCAAAATTGGATGGTCAGTGCCATTGCCTGTTTTTAAGCACACTGCCTACCATGTGTTATTAAAAGGAAGTGGAGAGGAAAAAACCCTGGCTAAATAACATTCCTGCATCACCATTTCATTCTTACTCCAAGTTCTTTTAGTTTATCACTCCTCAAATACCCAACACTTCCACCATTTAAAACTCACTTTTATTATTATCTGGATATACCCAAGTCTCACTTTCAAATAGCCAAGTAGATAGGAGCACATTCTTGTCACAATGAATTTATTCATTCCCTAAAACAGATCACTTTTCTACCCGCATATATTCATCTTGACATTTCTCCACTCATTTTGCTACATTTAGTATCCATTCTGCCACTGTATACTAATTCACTAACTTGCTTTAATTGGGGGAGAATTACATGTAAAATGTGCAATTGTTCATTCTGTTTTGCTGTCAAACTGAAATAACTTAGTCTTCAATATATTAACTTTTTTGATCCATACACTTCACTGTATGATATAAGTTACCTAATATTTCCTGCAAATAATTTGATTCTCAATCAACAACAAGGTATCATCTGAATATAAAAATGCATTAATACTCCCAATCAATATCCTTCTAACACTAGAGTATTCCTTACACATTTGTTGATAAATATATTAAACATCCATTTGCTAAATATTCATTTTATTCTAATTTATTAGTTATTTCCATCACATACCAAATTCATCATGAACTCTCAACTCCATATTTATATAATACATTCCATAATAGAAGCTTATTCACTTTCTGATGTACATTCTCAACAATAATCTTTTCTTGCCCATTCATATGTTTCTCAATGAACTGCTGTAGATCTATACTTTGCTCTTAAATATTTACTCATTGTTACATCTCATATGTTTTCTGTCAGATTCTGCAATGCTTTCCCAGGGATTCTTAACAAGCAAATCCCCATGTTTATACATTCTTTCTTGATACCTTTTCCTTTTCCTAAGAGAATCATAGTGGCATTCTTGTAATAATTATACACGAACTTTATATTCATATGCACATTAAACAAACTACATAGCTAACAACACATCAATTGCACCAACTACCTTTGCGGTGGTATCAATCTTCAGTATTCTCATCACACTTTTCATCATATTTTGTCTTGGACAGTTACATTTTTAATATCTAAACATAACTATAACATATACAATATCCAAATTTTCATCATTGAGCTCCTTCAAATCCTTCCAGTAAGCTGCAATCTAATGCAAGTTAAATGAGGATCCAATTGATTGTAAACTTTGAGAGCATTTCAAGGAGTATTGTATCTGACAACATACTAGAATAACTAGACTCCATTTTCCTGAATCAATTAGTCTTTGGCAGTAACACCATCTCCTTACCAATTGTTTGGAATTCTGATATGCAATATCATTCTACTTGAAAACTTTTCATCACTTTTGATTGTTTCTCTTTGGAGCCAATTTGGAATCTAATTTGAGTTGCTCTGCTACATCATTGATTGGAGTGCTTTTGGGTAAGTGAAATTCAATGACGTTCCCTTAAAAAGTCTTTGTTAATGCAATCTAAGCAAAAAGCACTTAGAAGATGAAACTGGAATTGAACAGGAAGAAGAAGCTCTACTGTTGGGACAGACCTCCCTTCAGCTGCCAGAAACATGAGATGGGACAGAAATACAAGGGCACCTTTGGAGGATGGAGAGAAGCTGATGGGTTCTCTCTGAACTGGAATGACACTCTAAACAATTACTCTAACCTTTGCTTTATTTTATCACATTGGACTAAGCATACTGTGAATTAAACACAAGAATATGCTCCCTCTGGTACTTATAACTATTAATGCTTTCTACATATTAAAAGAAAATCCTGGATTTCCGTAGACGTGATATCAGAATATTGATACATGGATTCTTTTTTATCACTCTTTTTTTTTAATTGACTCCTTTTAAAACTTTGAACCCATCAAAATACCTTTTACAAAGGCTCCTTCCATATATTCTCTTGATACACTCATACATTAACTCTGTAACAGAGTGCTATTCAAGCCACAGCAGGATTGTGTTACTACACAAACTTTGAAACTTGATCCATCCTGGAACGTTCAGTTAGTTGTATACAATAGGCTTAATTATAAAACATCAAACAACAGCTGTGAACATCTATGGAAATATGTTTTAAAAGTTACAAAAAACAAGGGTAGGTTTATGAAAAAAAAATATTTTCCCATCGACCATCATAACTATTTTTACAGGAGAAATGCCTATTCACAAAATAATCTGTGTCATTCTCATAGTCAATAGAGCATAAGCTTTGAGAATATGGGAAGCTATCAAGCATATTATTAGTATTCCTCAACTTATGATCCCAATTAAGCCCAAAATTTCTGTTGCTAAGAGAGACAGTAGCTAAGTTAGTTTTGCCTCATTTTACGACCTTTCTTGCCACAGTTATTAAATGAATCATTGCAGTTGTTAAGTTACTATGGTTATTAGAGCCATTAGAAATAAAATAAAATATAACAGCCATAATTAATGGCTTTAATTAGAGACCAACTATGGCTGTCTTTCCCATTTCTATGTCTCTCTCAGCCAGCTATAGGTAACGAATATATTATATAATATCTTTGTTTCTGATTATTTAAATGGATTCAGTCTTAGATTTTAATTCCAGCCATCCATTTACTAAACTTCTTTTCTTTCAAACTGTATCATGGTTTCTCAAATAATTTATTGTTTGCTTCTACTGTTTTGGCTGAATGAAAATTTTCAAGAAGAAAAATACTTGATGTCGCTTTGTTGTCTTCTAATAACATCACAACATGCTTATACCCCAAGTAAATACATAAGGCTGTAATATCATAGTACAGGCATAGAATTGAGTTTATTTATTACATTGGTACCCCACCATAATCCTGTCAGAGTTACTGTTGCAGAAGAATAGAGGCAGGCATAGTTGTGGTTCCCAAAAATAGAATTAAAGAACAGAACGCGAAGTAAATATCTGCCTTTCACCTATCACAATCCATTTTACAAATAGTTGGAATATTGTTTGTTTATCTTTGGATGTGTTTGCCTATTAGAAAGCTGTAGGACCTGAAATTTTGTGATTTTTTTTAATGAATTCCCATTTTGTGGCACAGTCAAAAAGGATTGGAGAGTTGACCATACTGTCTAGAGATTCAAAAAAAAGACAACTCTGGAGGTTGTCAGATTAAGGTTAGGTGCTGTAATTCATGACACAGCATGGAATAGGTCAAAGGAGACATAGCAGAAACCAGTAATTCATGTCACAATGGCCAGCTGAGATTACGGTGTCAAATTGGAGGGGAAGGCCACACACTGTGGGTCACTTTCCAATATTTGCCTGGTAAAGTAGATATACTTGATTTCCCACATTTCTTGAAAATACAACAGAACAAGTCAGGTGAATACCCAAGTGCCATTGAGCCTAACACTTCATCAGTCAAACAGAATTTGTCTAGCATTTTAAGTTTCAGAAGCACTTTCCCTTTCATCAGAAGAGTGCAATCAGGTTATTTATTTGGGCATTTAGCATCCCCACGTGTGTGTGTGTTTTGACATTCAGATTCAGCATACTATATAATGCAGTACTACTCTAGAATTTTGAGATCAGAAAGAGAACAATCCCATGGTGTTGACAGAACTAGGAAAAGATGCTTATGGTGCATATGTATCTCATGCTTGCCCATAAAAAGCAATTGGCTTTAGGAACTTTTTATAAAGAACGATAAGAAATTAAGCAAACATTTGCTTAGGCTAACACTAAGAACTACTGAACCAGGGGAAAAGTGCTGAAAGCCAGAAAGTGGGATTTAAAAAGAAATAAATATCACAGTTGTTAGTTAATGTACAATGTAATTGAATGTAAATGTTAAATTTACAGAAAAACTAAACATTTATAATACTTTGAAAAAAGCACCTCTCTGAGCTTTGTAGTGCAGTTGGATACTCCACAGGAAAACTCTATATTAAGAATAGATAGATGATATAGACAGACAGACATGGATGATGGATGGATGGATGGATGGATGGATGGATGGATGGACGGACGGACGGACGGACGGACGGACGGACGGACGGACGGACGGACGGATGGACGGACGGACATGCACACGTGTGGTTTTGAAAATATTATTGGAAATTCTTTCCAAAATGTATGTATTTGGAAACAGCTTATGAATGGAGAAATGAACATAAATATATGTTTTGTGCATTTTCTTAAAAAAAGCAAATTACACTGCAAATTGGTTGAATCAAACTCATAAAAAAATATACTGAGACATAATAAAACTGATGGAGAAAAACAAAATGGATACTTTCAAAGGGTTTTTCTCATTTTAACAGTTATATTTCTCATCACACCCTATCATTGTATGGCAGGACATGTTCAACTCACAAAAACTGTGATAGATTTGCTTGAATTAAATTTAAATTTTAGGCCATCTAGTACCTGATAGGGTTTTTTTTAAAGTGTTAAATTGGTATAGTTTGAGGGCTGTCGAGAGCCAGCTCAACAGCTGCAAGAGTCTCACTTTTGTGGACAAGGGCATTTGTAAAGGTGAGAAGGTAACAGGTGATGTTGTTAGTGAAGATGGCAAAATGGACTGTTTTAATTAAAGGGGAAAAAATCTAGTTTTATCTCTACTTGAAAATTGTTTCTGGACTTTGGCTCAAAATTGAGGGGAAAAAATAAACTTTGATTTTAGATTTGGAAGATTAGAATGATTTTGCAGTTGAAGAAATGGCTTGAAATGTTGTGAATTGTAAAGCAAAAGTTTGAATTATTTTTGTAATCTATTGCAGGGATCCCCAACCCTGAGAGCCACGAACCGGCACTGGGCTGCAGCATTGCATCAAGTGGGCCATGCAAGCAAGCAAAGCCCCATCCATAGGGAGCATGCAAAACCACACAACCTCCGGTCCATGGAAAAACCTCTTTCTGTGGAACTGGTCCCTGGTGCCCAAAAGGTTTGGGGTTGTTGATCTATTGCACCGAAGAAAGTCTTCTGTATTTTTACCTTTATAATAAACTTGGAGAAAGCAACACTGTTTTGGCAACACAGTGTTTTCACTGGCTTACTGCTAAAGAAAAAGAATTCATGTAGTTGCCTGCTCTGTGGATGTAGATTTATACTTACAAAGGAATTTATTTCTGATGCTTCAAGATAAATTTGAAGTTTGTTTGTTTGTTTTTTGTTGCAATGAGTGGAAACTACTAACCAAACTTTTACCCTATACAAGGAGAGCAGCAAGTCAATGTTGCAATGCTTCAGCAGCATCGAATTGACCTGAAGCAAAAAAAAAAAAAAAAGATTGGCAACCTTCAAACAATTCACAGATAGAAATCACGAAGGGGATTAAATCGCCATATTGTTTTCTTAAGGTCATTTCAGGATTTATAAGGTTAGTGGTGCAATTGTATGTGCATATGCGTCTGTGTAAAACCGAGTGCGTCCCAGGGAGTCCTGTGTTGTTGTTGTTGTTGTTGTTGTTGTTTAAAAAAAACTGCAAAGAGTTCATTGTGTAACTTCACACAGTGGTCAGGCAGAATGTGAATAGTCTAATGTTAGGAGCTGCAAATCTGCTCCAAAATTCTACCTGAAATTCTCCCTAATATACAAAGTACCTATTTATTCCTGAGTTAATATTTCTCTCTCTGCATGTCTCTTTAAAAAAAAACCCTAGAAAACATGTAAGAATAAACTGGACTGGCACCGTTTATTCAGTTCTTCAGCGTGCCCTGAACCCTTTCTTTCAAAGAAAAGGTAATGGGATGTTCCCCGTATGGAGTCTACAGAAGCACAAGGATAGGTTACTATTGCTACTTAATGACTTGTGTTGCTTAGGTATGAAAAAGAAGATTAACACAATGCAACAATATGAAAAATAAAGGGGAGGAAGAATACATGTGCTACGTTGTGCAATATATTTAAAGAAAGAAAGCAGCTCCATTTTTAAATAACAGATTAAATTTTAATCAAATTAAACTGACATTGTCCGTACACAGGTAGAGGATGAACATATATCTTCAGGCCAACATTTTTAAAATTGAAATATTTTCATCATAACAAAACAAACTATTTTGATATACTCCAAGCATAATAAACTTGTTATAAATTGTTAAATTCCAAATGGTTATTGTATAGTTCAACACCATGTTCACATCTCTGAACCACTTAGTTCCATCTGCCAAATCATATTTACAAACTTAGGGCTATTAAATTGCTGATAATCAAAACAGGAAAACTGCAGAGCATGCTCCAGTCCTATGTCAAAATCCCCTTCACTTAGAGCATAATGAGGTTTGACAATGAACCTTTTTCTGAACATCCTCTGAGGAGTCCAGTAAATATTTTTTAAAAGGGAAAGTTTTGTAGAATTTTGCATACTCTAATATCATAGGAAACATATTTAACATTCTTTAAAACCCACTTCCATTGATTTGTTAACACGGGACATTCTCTTCCAAAATTCTTGCAGATTACCAATATCTGATTTATTATTCTTTAATTGTATGTAAATATGAATTGTAAATTTATAATCTCCCAAAACTCCTTTCAATAATAATATTTAGGGATTCAGATACTGCCAATGCATCAGGTTGAAATTGTACAGCTGAGAGGACTGTTAATTTAATATAATGCCATTGTTGAAATTGTTCTGGCAAAACAGCAGATAATTTAAAAGATTAGTCTACAATGAGCAAACATAAAGAATTAATACCACTTTCTGCCCAAGGACTCAAAAAAAAAAGTTTTTTTCTTGCAATTTTCAATTGTGTATTATCCAAAAAGGGTCATGTGTCATGAGAATGGGGATCTTGAGAATAAGGATCAAGTTTAAACTTCCATCCCAAGGTTTTCCAAATATGCCTTCGATGAGAAAAAACAACTGAATTTCCACTAAAAAGAGGACTAATCCTGCCAAGAAATTAAAATGGTCAAATAATAACTTTCTAGATGTACCCATAATAGTTTTTAAGCAAGTCAGAGTAGTAGAGTGCAAATCATAACATATAGGCGGTGTTAAGACTAGAAGTCCAGAAAAAACAAAGCCCCTATCTTTGTAAGCAATTTAGATAACAAAAATGTTGGAGTCTTTTAAGGATTAAAGGGCACAGAGCAGGCCACATGGCATTGTTGACATTGTGCCAGCCTCTTTAGTACATGAAGTAACCATCGATGCTGCCTAATGGAAGGCCAACTCTCCCAAGTTCTAGAGCCAGGTGTCTATTAGGAACTGCTTCTGGTAAACGCTCCCATAAATTCAGGCTACCTGCCTAGGAAAAGATGCAGTCTTTTGGAGAGGGGAAGGAGTGCTCAATTGAGGACCTAGATCAGGGGTCTCAAACTCAATTTTATTGAGGGTCGCATCAGAGTTGTGTTTGACCTCAGGGGGATGGGGGCGTGGCCAGGGGGTATGGCCAGGGGGTGTGGCCAGGGGGCATGGCCAGGGTGGTCATGGCCAACTCGATGTCACTCCTATCAGGGGCACCTGTGGTAGCCAAGTGCTAAGGCAGGACTTCCCTGAGACCCTAACTTAAGGTGACCAGACGTCCCGCTTTTTGCGGGACACACCCAATTTTAAGCAAAATGCCCCACGTCCCACAACATTTTTAAAAAGTCCCGCTTTTTTTTCTTCTGGGAGCGAAGGAGGAGGCCATGCCCAGCCACTCTCCTCCCCAGCCACTCTCAGCTTTCCACGGCACAAAGAAAGACGAAAGAATGCACCCCCGGCATGGAGCGAGTAAGGGAAGGAGGAAGGTAAGGATTCCCCTGGCCGCCTTCTCCCTCAGCCCGTCGAGAGCTAGTACAGTTTGTCCGGGAGCCACACGGGACACAGGCCGCTTCGCGCACTGCCCCGTGGCTTCCGGGTTTCTCCAGGAGCCACACAGGGCGCAGGCCACTTCTCCCGTTGCCCCGTGGCTTCCAGGGTTCTCCGGGAGCCCCCCCCCCATTGACGGTGATTCTTAAAAGTTTTTAAAGTCCCGTTTGTTTGTTTTTTCCCCTTCAGCG
>JANHFP010003024.1:13876-24089 GCA_032468135.1 Calamaria suluensis | reverse complement strand
TATTATGTTTTTAAACTTATTGGCTGTACACCGCCCCGAGTCCGCAAGGAGAGGGGCGGTATAGAAATTAAATAAATTAAATAAATAAATAAAATAAATATGGACTAGATATAAAAATGAATGGCCAACATGAAAGAAATATGTAGAGGTATTTCATCAAACTCTTTCTTACAGGAGTTCTAAAACCATGCAGAATTTTTTCAAAGCAGCTTCTTTCCTACCAGAGCACAAATCAAATCAAATCAAATCTACCTTTAATTTGGTCAGAAGACCAAAACAAGGAGGGCAAGGGGCAAGGAATTTAAATACATAAGAAATATAAAATTACATTACATTACATTAAAAAAAACCTAATAAAATATGTTTTAAAAAATCTAAAAGGAGGAATAAAAACAATAAATGAACAACTCCTCTGAAGTTGACTTAAACCACAGTGCCTGACTATTCGAACTCAGTCTGTTGAAAAAGAAATCATTTCACTTCTTCTTTTTCTTAAAACAAAAATTCAGAGATCTCAGAACTCTCAAGGGTTAAGTGCATGTTCTCACCTTTGAGTTATGAGATTGCTGGGGCATCTGTTGGAAATTGGTATGGGGTTGTGACTTGTCTTTCACTGTAATCTCTCCTGGTGTCTGCAGACTCCCTGACTTCGCAAATTTCCACTGAACACCACAAGGGGACCACAGGGGAAGCCTTTCTTTGTTTCTTGTTTTGTTCAGATCAGAAAGTCTTCAGGACAATGGGAATCTGTGTACAATGTAAGTCAACACCAGCACTTTCCAACACCTAACAATAATAAAGTCAGCTCAGGAATACGTTCAAATTACGTTCTTCCAATTCTAAATCATCCTGAGAAGTGATGGGTTGCTACCAGTTTACCCCGGTTTGGGCGAACTGGTAGCAGCAGCAGCAGGAGGCTCTGCCCACTCGTGCACATGCACGAGCAAGCCAGTAGCAACAGGAATTGGAATCTGTCCCCAATCCTGAGAATGAAGTAGAATAATAATAATAGCCTCTCTTACAGGTGAAGAACATCTTAAGAAAATTCCAACAGATTTTGACACAGCATCATGGGCTACAAAATACAATGAAAAATACAGCCTGATCTATTCATGCTAAACCAAGTGAGTCCCATTAAGTCCAATTAAGCATATTTCCAGATAAATATGCACGAAACTCCACATTCAGAAATAAAATTGACACAAATTACCACTTCTAAAGTCTACTCATGACTTCTAAATGTACATCTGTACAATTACATTTACATTTGCAAATTTTATGGAAATCTGTATCCCCTTTCTCTTTTTCCCTACAAATTTATCAGTCTGCTTCTATTAAATTTGTTTTGAAACTCCTACAGGGTACTACGATAATAGTGCCTATTTTGGTTGGTTTGGTGACTGTTCAACATATAGAGAAGCTGTGCTCCATAAATTAAGAAAATAGAGTTCATTGGGGGAAGGGTTTCAGGAGTTTTAAAGGGTGAAATGTGCATCTTAATCATTTAGAAAATATTATCTCTTAACTACCACCAAATCCCACCCTGAAATCATCAAAAATGCCAAAAAAAGGGGGGGGGACTTTGGTACCATCCACTTGGAGACTGGGAGGGGGAGGGAGGGGAGTACAGAACTGAGGCTGGAGGTCAAATCATAATTTTTGCACCTGAATTATAGGGTCAGAGTAGACCACAACCCATTCACTCTTCCTTGTTTTAAAATGCTGCCTCATTTACAAACTACTATATTAAGTTTTTCCAATCTTCCCAAACCAAGGAGTTATAGTAATTTATTTATTTATTTAATTTGTCAACAAGTACAAGGAAACAAGTAACAAGATAAATAGATAGTGGCACAAAAATTAGCACAATTAAAGATATAAATAGGCAAAACATAGCCATAAACACACGGGATGATTTCAAATGGATGGGAACAGTAGGACAGGGACGGTGGGCATGCAGGTGCACTTATGCACGTCCCCTTAAAAACCTCTTAAAAAGCATGAAAGGTCCATGGTAGACCGTTTAAGGGAAAAGGTACAGGGATTAGTGAGACTAACAATAGGATCAGATAGGGTGTTCCAGACATTTATGACTCTTTTGAAGAAGTCGTACTTTCTACAGTCTAGATTAGAGTGATTTACATTGAATTTGAATTATGTAAGGGGAGGGCATGTCAATTAACGAAACCCTTCCAACCCTTCCTTGAGGGAACGGATTTGCTTACCCTAAATCATCCAAATTTATAAAATAGGCCAAGTAGTTAATATGAAGTGGAAACTCTTCCAAATACTTAGAGCTAGCCAACTACCAGTCTACAATATTTGCCTGTTGTTCCAAATCTTCCAAGTCATACAACATTTCGTAATTGATGACTTGAGTTGAGATTCTGTCCATTCCTATTGTGTCCAAGTGGTTTTTCAGATTTTTTTGGTATGACACCAAATGCACCAACCACTATTGGCAAAACTTTCTTTTTCCACATTCTCATGACCTCTGTTTGACGGTCTTTATAATTCCTAGAATTTCTAGTTTTTCCCATTAATCCTTCTATCTCTAGCCACTGCAATGCCAAGCATCCACCCTTGCTTCTTTGTAACTATACTGAGGTCTGGCTTATTATGGCCTAAATCAGGGATCTCAAATTCGCAGCCCATGGGCCAGATGCATCACGCACTGGCCATGCCCCCTCCCCGGTTTAGTGAAGGAGGGAATTTGCAATACATCATGTAACAATGTGGCACCGCGAGTTTGACACCCTAGGGCTAAATGATGTTGATTGTATTGTTTCCTTAATGTGGTGTAGTGATTAGGGCAGTCCCAAAATTCAACAGCTAGCTCTGGCTAAAGCTTTCTGAAAGTTGAAATCCACACTAGTTGCTAAGGTTAAGAAACACTGGATTAGGGTGTTGGAAGTGTTCCTACCAGGAGGCAAATTTTAGCCCACCCTCAGACATAGAAGCTAATATACAAAACTAGAATTACTTACTCTATCTCAATCCAGCCTACTTCATAGTTGTTGCATTGGAGAAATATATAAGCACGGATGTTATTTATGCCACTCTGAGCTCTTGGAAGAAAATCAGGATCTGGATCTAATTAATGCATGTTGTAAATATGAGTGCTAACAGTTTTCTTATACTTTTCTATTGTTACAGTTTGTGCCACTAACTGAAATAATTTTCTCTCCTTTAGAACACACTGCCAACAGATTGATGGATCCCCACCACATTCAAGATGCTACAAATCATTTGAGAATGTAATGAGATCCCCTGATCATTTTTATTTGTAGAACTATTGTGGTTTCCACCACAGAGAATAGCATTCATTATGCCAAAGAGGGCTTTCCTCTTCTGTTCAAATGAATGGTGAATCCCACCCAGGGGTGAAAGGGCATGACACTTATTTCGAAAGTCTACTTTATGGCAGGTAAAGGTCAGGTTTGACATGGTCTTGCCTTTCAGATGCCTCCTTCCTTTCTTAAAGTAACACGGTCTGGGGAGGAGAAAGGGAATACTTGCTCATCACCAGTGTCCAATGTATTTGGAGAGTGGAGGGAGAAAATTGCAAAGCAAACACTCATAGGGTTAAAGTCACAAAGTCATACAATGAAGCAAAGTGAAATTCATCTTCAAAAAGTGAATTGGGAGATGTTAAGGGCTGTATGTCTGCCTACCCCCACCCACCACTGCTTTTCTGTTCTAGGAGAGTAGCCATCAACCTTTTCTGGCTGGCTAATGGCTCTAACTAATTAGGAAGCCCCTTCCCTGCCGTGTACATGATGGATCCTACCAGTGGTGGGATTCAAGTAATTTAACAAACTGGTTCTCTGCCCTAATGATTTTTTCCAACAACCAGCTTGCCAAATTGCTCAGAAAGTTAACAACCAGTTCTCCTGAAGTGTTGACAACTGGCTGAATCCCACCACTGGATTCAGTGCTGCTGAAGAGTCACGACAACCTTGTTGCTTCACTGGCAAATGGCGCATTAGGAAAATATGACCTTGGCGATTCTATGGAGCAGCCCCATGGTTCAATGACTTATCCTAAAGGAGAGGTTGGGGATCTAAAGGATAGACTGGGGACTTCTAAACATACAGGGCAGGTTGGGTCGATTTTTCCTCCCATGGTCCTCTTATTTTACCACAACAGCCACTTGTGGTCATTGGTGAATTCTGCATTAGTGTCTTACCTCGCTGGAGGAGGGAAAGGGAGGGACGTGGCCTCCACTCCTTTTTGTATACGAGTAGGAATGCACGGTTGCACACAGGGAATTTTGGCTCCGGGTTTTTTTTGTATCTGCTCACTTCATGGCTGATCTCCTCACCTGTCTTACAAATTCCCATTCAACCCCAATAAACTGACATAAATGAAGAATATTGCTTTCTGCACGTTTATTTGTAGGCACAGAATCTGGCTTTTTCTGCCATATAAGCCAGGAGGCTGTTTATTATATAATGCTAACAAATGCTGTTTTCCTTTCCCCCTCCTCTCCAAGTGTGTTATTCTAAATCTTCAAAACATTTGTTTTAAGAATATTTGATGAAGAGGACTGGAGTTCAAGAAAATGTGTTCTGCCATAACCATACATTAGGCTTTCAGGAAACTACAAAGCTACTTATTATAATTTTTTTTTTGCCAAGCTTGAGATTCTCTAATCAATTGTTTCTGTGAACAAATGAAACAAATGTCACTGCTTAAGAATGATGAAGGAATACTGAATATCCTATAGCTTCCTTGTATTTTCATTTTAGTCACCAGAAATCTTAATGTAAGATAATACATCCCGTTCTTCTGAAAGGTTTTTCTTTCCTCCTTGGTGTTATTGTCTTTTCTTTTCTTTTCTTTTTTGCACAGAGGCTCTAATGGTTTCCTTTTGAAATCTCTGAACCAAACTGGAGAGGTGAAAAGTCTATGTATTTATCTATTCATTCATTCATTCATTCATTCATTCAACAAATGAACCAATAAACCATAATTTGGTTTTCACTTTGTTTGCCTTCCTTGATCTTTATTTTTTTCCCCTCCCTTTGGTTTGATATTCCTGAACAGAGTCTTGTCTGAGATTTTCATTGTGAAAACTCTGGAGAGAGGCCTTGCCCAGCCACAAAAGAACATTTTTAAAGTATGGGGGGAGGAAGTGTGGGAAAGTGGGGACAAACCGCTGTGATAATAAAAGCCAAAGTAGGATTTGCTTCTGGAGTCCTGAAAATTGGGACCCTCCTTCCTGAACAAGGAAGAAAAGTAGGCAGCCTTTTTTCCCAGACCTCCCACCTCCACCCAGACTCTTGATCACTGGAAGGCCCTCTCACAAAGAAAAATACTCAGACCATGACAGCCTAAGCTGGGCCCTTCCTCTTTCCTTTTATGTTGCTCTCCATCCTAAGGTGATGCCTTTGAATGCCAATAAGGAAACTGTTGGGCAGCTTCAGACAGCCGGCCACTTCTTTAGATGTCCAATCTCTTTGCCTCTGTTGAGGGGGAGGGAGAGAAAGAGCCCATCAGGTAGGCTGCAGCAGGCCCCCATGAATTTTGGGTGGTTGCACCTGGCCAACTAGGAACCCAGGACAATATTAATCACAAATGGGCTCATGGTGGAACAAATAAGCGCACAATGGGCCTTTATGGCTGCTGCCACTAATCAATGTGGTGGCAGTCTGGTATTGGGATTTAGGAGCGGCACAGCAAGAGAAGTTCACGGCAAGAGAGGACAGGAGTCTCCTGAAAACAAGGGCAAGGCTGGGAGGGGGGATTGTCCAGGCTACACAGCAAGAACAAAGCAAGTCTGAGGAGTACCCCACCAGCTACGTTAGACTTCAGCCACTTACCCTTAGGAACTGAAAGGCACACCCCTTTCCACTGCAACTGCTGTTATTAAAACCTTCAGTCCCCAATGCCTTTTCTTTTCAGCAATCCAAAGGTAATGACCATTGACTAACAAAACTTGTTCTGGGCTGGATTTCATCCCATAGACGCACCGGACTTATCCATGTTCATAGCTTTGTGTTTACCACATGCATTTATACTTGAGCATTTGGGGGCTTCCCAGGGAAGGTTATTATCTTGGATACTTTCTGGGATGTTTGGAACCACCAAAGTATTTGCCATGATTAGAAGACCGACACCTGTAGGCCAGCTAGGAAATGAAGCAGTTGCTTATGGACCTACTGATTTTATGTACTACTTGTGCAAAAGCTATCTTTACCTTTGATATAAATTGGGAAAAAACATTTCATAAGTTATTCCTATGGTGTCTCTCTATTATTTTCCATTAATTTCAGTACCGGTCAAATATATTAACGCAGTTGCACTGAATGTATACTGTGCCAAACAGGACAATTTAGTGAATCTGTACCATTGTTTGTAAGAACTTTCTTCACAAGGATTTCTTCAAGTATAAACGCCTCCAAACAACTTTCAATTCTTCCATATGAATGGGTCCCGGCAGTACCAAGAAAAAAGACAGGTGAGAGAGTGAGGAAAGAAAAAAATTATGCCTGGAAGACATCTGGACCCCGGTCCACGGATCAGCACCGGCTCACGGCATGCCAGAAACTGGGTTGCAGAAACACACAAAACCTCTCTCCACAGAACCAGTCCCTGGTGCCCAAAAGGTTGGGGGGCATTGCCTTATATGGTAAGATTCCATGAAAAGAGCAAAACAAGAAAAAAATTCCCATGGAAAACTTCACCAGAAGCACCCATGTCTCACTTTATGTAAAACCTTATCCAATCATTCTTCTCATTACAGTCACATGCTGCACAAATATAAAACTCATGACAAAATCTTTCTGCTGATACAAGCTAAAATTCGTAATAGAAAGGATTTTAAAAAAAAAAAGTAACCAATTTCTTCCATTGAAGATTATGATGCAACAATACCTTATATATTTTGTCAACATGTCTTCAGGCTGATCATCAGCCTTCAGAACTGAATCAACCTGAAGACATACTGTAGTTCAAATGAGATCAGGAGTAACTTGTTATACCTTTAAATACTGAAATGAATGGGAAGTGGGCTCCTATTCCATTTGCCTTGGATGCGTTACTTATTCTTAGATGGTTGGCCTATTAAATACTCAATCCTTAAATCTTTTGACTTCCAAACATTTCCAACCCCCCAAATGGCTGTGGTACTCTCTAAATGGGAGCATTAAAGTCATTATCAAGGAAAGGAAAGAAATAATAAGTGCAACTCTGAATTTGTATCCATCCGTGGATGGCAACTGATTCAACATGAAATGCCATTCCTTAGGCTGTTGTCTATAACATGTTTATCTCACTCTCAGAAACAAATACAACGTTTTACATTTTAAAAAAAAAGAATCCCTATTAAGATCTGGTGCCTTTTTCATTTTCTAACTTGTAATTTGAGCGTTACTCTCATGATTTAAGGAACAATCCTGTGGGAGTGAGACTCACTGCTGTTCTCGGGACAGGCTACATAATTCTTTCCCGTGATGTTGATTTCACCTTAATTCCTATTTGCACAGCCTCAGAGCATGCAAAGCAGGGACTCTGATCTCATCCAACAGTAACTGAGATGGGCACTAGAGACAGGGCCCTTTTGTAGTGGGGTTCAGGAAATTCCATCCAGAAGATGTTCTTTTAAATAATCAGATGTTCCCAAGCTACTTTCAAAGGTAAACAGCAATATTTTTGCATTATGTTCAGGAACCAGCCACCCTACAAATATATATGAAAGGGGAAGATTTAAGATTACATTAATGGACTCTGTTCCTTTCCAATGCCTGCTCCTTATGGAGCTCTATCAGGCCAGGCACCTACACTAGTTCAGCAGCTGTGAATCTATTGCAGCATCTACTTCATCCCTACCAACAGTGACAGTACATCCAGAATTCAGTGAGGTTCACTTCTTAACTAGACATGCATAGAACTGCCCTGGTTAAATACATGCCTAATGGTATGAGAACACTAAAATGTTACCACTGATAAGCAATAACAGGGAAGAAAAGAACAATTATCGCCGTGCAGTAACCTAAACTGCAGTAACCTAAAGTATTTAATTTGTGTAATGGATTGTGGTTTCGTTCTGCTTGTCTCACTGAATTTCCTCATTAGTGTTTTAAATTCTGCCAATATGTAATTACTTTTCCAAGCTCAAGGGAAAACTAGAAAACTAGTTCTGCTGAACACATTCAATTGTCTTCCTAATGAATCTTTCCTGATATAAAAGTGGAGTGATGCCCAAAATAAAGTGTAAGAAATATATCTGGTATTCTGAGGCTGCAACACAAGAATCACTGTGGTTTTTGTTTTTTTTTAACCAATGTAATGAAATGCTGCATATGAACCCCCATTCTCTTTTACTGGCTGTGACTGCAAAGGAAACAATGAAGGTTCTCCACATTTACTTGAATGGGAATCCGAACCTCCCAGAAGTACTAATATGAGGTGCAAGATCATGAGCACACAGGTGCTTACACATCCATGGCCCACACACAGGCACACCCACAGAGTCTCTGCTGCTAATGGCTGGGAGTTTTGGCATGCATCAAGTCCAACCAGGCCAGAAACATGTCCAGCAAAAGCAATGGCCTCCCAGAGCATCCTATCACTCAGATCCTGTTCTGCAAAATTTGGGGTTCCTCTGCTTTTCTTTCAGACAACGGCATAACTTTATCCCCTACAGAACAATCTCTTGTTGTGTATATCTGGAAATACCTCTCTGCTCTTGTAAACGGTTCAAATGGCTTCACAAAAGATAACTTTGGCCAATCCTGACATCCAGGAGTCCCAAAGGGTCCACAAAGCCAAACCGATCTGTGCTCACTCATGCTCAGCTCTGTCCAGCATGCAGCTGTTAAAAGTCATTAAAGGGGCTTGGATGTGCAGGCACTGTTTTTAATTGCTCCGTTGCCCGAACACTCAAGTTGCTCGTGGCACCTTCCCAAGACCTGCATCCAGAGAGAGGATTGACAAATCAAGGCGTTCACACAGCACACGATCTGCAACCCTCCTGACTCTTGGGAACTGCAAACAGCAAAGCAACACGTTCAGGTAGAACCTGCCCCTTAGCAACAGTGGTCCCACCAGACAGTCATAACAGAAATGAGAGTTTCTCTCAGTCTGCATAAAACCATGGCAGCAGGATCAGTACATTCTCTTATTACTACAGGTGCCCTTATGGATTGGAGACAATGGAACTCAGGAGCACAGTGCATGTCGAAGCATTAAGAATGAGAAACAGCTCCAAGATAATTCTCTGCGCATGACTATTCCTTCCTTCCTCACTGTTATCTCGCATATTGAAAGGCTTTGTATTTTCCTTCGGTTCTGTGCCTTCTTTAATCTTTCCACCACACTCATAAAACGTGGTGACCCCACTCATCACCTTATTTCAGCTGAGCCTCCCTACTGCCAAGTCAAGTATTACTGTTTGTTCTCAAACTAGCCCCAAAAGACATTTCCATAAATTTGGCATTTACTTCCAAGCTTCCATGGACTGATGGAAACATTCGTTTAAAGAAAAGAAAAGAAAAATCTAGGTGCTTAAATTTCCCGTACAGCAGATCATTAATAGTATTGGCAACATAACATTTGGATCACCAAATGTTAAGAGTAATTTTAGCCAACAGAAACAAATTAAATTTCTTGGCCACTTGACCACCAAACTTTGCAGCACTCTTCAACTCTGCAACATGCCAAAGGAGGAGGAGCACCAGAGTATGTCAAACACCCCTTGTTTCTAACTCCTTCGAACTTGTTTTGAAAGGTTCCTCAGCCTTCTCCTTGGAGGGGGGCATGCAGGAGAGTCTTCAGAGATAAAGAGGATTCTATGCCGCTGATTGTATGCATTTTGTTGGATGGGATCTCCTGGACCTCACCCGATCAATCAAAGTGGCAAGCAGAAACATGTCTCCCCAGTCTCCAATATAAACTATGTAAGTCCCCCCCCCCCTCCTTGAAGCTACAAGGCCTCCCAAGTGTGGAGGGGGGAAAGTCTGATCATGAATGTCTAGCACAGGATTGCAGTAAGACCTAGCTCAGGGGTCATCAAACTGTGGCTCTATAGCCACGTGTGGCTCTTTCACCCCTCTGCTGTGGCTCCCTCTCACTCAAAATATGTGTCACAACCGTCGATGTGCAACACCCACCAGCACACCATTTATTGAGTTTTTCAACCTCCGGTAGGCCAACTACGGATAAATCCAAGGAAAGAAAAGTTTCAGAAGAAAATGTAATGTTTGATTCA
>JANHFP010003023.1:41300-53122 GCA_032468135.1 Calamaria suluensis | reverse complement strand
AGAAGGAAGAGAGGGAGGAAGGGAAGGAGGAAGGAAGAGAGAAAAAGTGAAAGAAAAGAGAAAGGGTAGTACCGTAGTCACTGTAGCGAAGCACGGGTACCTGCTAGTATGGAATATAAATAAATTATCTAGATTTATACATATTAATAAACCACATTTTAGCTTAAGTTGTTCTGTGAAGTGAGCCTCTGGACTCATGGTTTATTAAATTATTTGAGTAAGTCAACTCCAGTTGGTTGATACACACAGCACTGTAAAGCTAAATTTACAGATTTGTTCAATAACACTGTGCACTGTAGCAAACACTGTTCTAGAATTTCAAGTTAAGCAGGAAGGAAAAGGGGGTTGCAAAAGATGATCACATGACCCCAGGATACTACAATTATCATAAATCTGTGCCAGTTGCCAAGCGATTTTGAATTTGTAGCCCTGGGGATGCTACAATAGTCATATGTGTGAAAATGGTCATAAATCACTTTTGTCAATACGGCTGTAACTTCAAATGGCTACTAAACAAATAAAAATGCTGGAAAAAAACTCACAGTATCATGACTATAGAGGAAATACAAAGGTAGAGTTTGTTTTTATTTTTGGCAGGGAATTAATTTTTCTATTATAAAAAACTAATAAACATGAATAAAATATTAATGCATAATATATTAAAATAAAGTTAAGGAAAAAATGAAAAGCATCCTATTCTTTGGAGCTTGGTCTTTGTCCTGTTAAAAATGTATAATATAGGAACCCAGTTAGACGTCTAAGATACAGAAAAAGAATTATTGGTCTTGCTCATACAGCATGCTTTGTTATGATGTGGCTTGATTAGTTTTAGTTCCCTCTTTCTGTTCCTGTAGTGACAGCAACTATACTAGAAAATGCATGGGGGTTGGGAAGAAGGAATACTGTTTGGAAAACTGGTAACAGTATGAAAATGGGTTACTAATACAAAGATAAACATTTTAATAAACTATCATTTCAAACCTGCTCAGTTATTCAAAAGTGACTTGGATCCTATTTGACATAGCTGTCTCCAGTCTCACAAGGACAGCATTCTGTTCATTTGATTGTATCACACTCAGTAATCTGGTAAATCAGCTGGCGGGAAAATTTCATGGGACTCTATTGGCAGAGAGAAGGACTCACTGGAGAAGAGCCTGATGCTGGGAAAGACTGAGGGCCAAAGAAAAAGGGGACGACAGAGAACGAGATGGCTGGACAGAGTCACTGAAGTAGTAGGCATGAGCTTGGGTGGACTCCAGATGATGGTGGACGACAGGAAGGCTTGGAGGAACATTGTCCATGGGGTCACAATGGTTCGGACATGACTTTGCAACTAACAACAACAATTTGCAGAGACATTGCCCTTATGGATGCAGAGAGGTAGAAACTCTTGATCATGTCCTCATATGGCAGTGATAGCTAACCTTTGTGCCATTGCATGCCAAAAGTGGGGGGAGTGCAAGGGGGAGGGGTCGCCTGCGTGCCCACACCCATAATTCTATGTGCCCCTCCCCCCTGCACACACCCCTCCGGAGAGGCCCTGGAGGCAGTGGAGAGCGGAAAATGGGCCTCCCCCACCCCCCATGGAGGCCCTCTAGAGGTGAGAAACAGCCCAAAAATCAGCTGGCCGGCTATCCTGGCGTGCCCACCAACATGGCTCTGCATGCCTCCTGTGGCACGCCTGCCATAGGTTCGCCATCACTGTCATATGTCTCCCACACAACATGTGCTCTGATTTGCCCAATCATCTCCAAAACTGAGGCTTACACTGATGCATTTTTAAGGCATGTTAATACCACACTCAAATATTTTCAACAAATCATTGTGGAAAGCTTTACTTGGAATCTGAACTAAATAGTAGAAAATCTGCATGTTAAGATTATTAAACATATTCAAACCAAAAGAAGCAAAACAGAACTTGACCCAAAGGAAACGTAAAGGACAACAATAAAATAGACTCTCTGGTACGCTCCTTTTTCGTTTCTCTCTTATTATGTGACAGATAAAAGGAAAAATTTTCTTGGACGGAATATAAATAGCTACATCCAGCTTTATTCTAAATTAAAGGCAAGAACAGCCAATGAATAAATCTCTAGAGCAGGAGCCTCCAACCTTGGCAACTTTAAGCCTGAAGGACTTCAACTCCCAGAATTCCCCAGCCAGCAAAGTTGAGTTGAAGTCCTCCAGGCTTAAAGTTGCCAAGGTTGGAGGCTCCTGCTCTAGACTATTAGCTATCGACATATTTTTCTAACTGTAACCTTAGGAAAACGCACGGAAAGCTAAAGCTTAATAGAATCGGCTGGACGTCGTTTGGGTTAATATGAATAAAGCTGAAATACAAATAACACAACACAGAAACCAACGGAATCAATGCGAGAGGGAGAAAATACTGGGCATTACTTCCCATCTTTCGACTGCAAAGGCAACGACACACTGCGGAGGAACGGGCTTAAAGGCATGAATGAACCAGAAGCATTTTGTCACCAAGAGGCTCACCGAAACAGTAATCTGCTTCTCCGAGGAGGGGGAAAAAATCTTTTGGTCAAGCGCAGATGTCAGCGCTGGAGGCCAGAGAGTGAATGGAAAGAAGAGGAACCTCCTTGCTCCGGGGATGAAAGCGCAACCTCCGCCAAGGCACACGCCCGTTCCGCAGCGCCGGCAGCAGCTGATTGACCCGCCAACCAATCGCGGCGACCTCCCACTTTTTTCCCCCTACCCACAGAACGACCTTCCCCGGTAAGCTCAACGCGCTTGCGCCAGAGGAAGTGACGTCACGTGTTTTCCGTTCGCGTTGTTCGGCGGTGCCCCTAGGTCGCGCCCGTGTTTTGCATAATAACGAGAAAGCTGTTAACGCCGGTGCATCGCTGTCATCGTCCCTCGTCCTTCTTAAATGAACAGCGACGGGCAAAGGAAGGGGATGACAAAGAGCGGAAAGAGTTCGGCGTGCGCCCGTTTTTTAATAAAATAAACCGGAATTCCATGATTTTGAACAGCACGCTAAACCTGATTTGCAAATCATAGCAAGGCACAAATTAAAGCAGCATGTGACTTGAAATATCGTGTGAACGCAACTTAGCCCTACAAAGAAAACGAACGACAGTGCAGAGGTGGACAGTCGTTTTATTAATCCAAATGTCACAAAAGGTACAATATGTCCAGAATTTTTTCTTTTAAGAAAAATCAAAGGTGGCAAATACGTCTACAGTTTGCATGTTGTGGCTGTAATGTCTGCAATTTCAACATATAACATGCATTGTGTTTATACATGGTGTTATTTGTTGCATTATAGTGGAGTATTCCTTCAAACAAAAGCAGTTATAATTCACATGACTCATGGCTTACAAATCACTCCTAAATTTTAACATACTGAGCTAAACAAACCACATTTTAACTCACATCAACCTTGACATAATGTGGTTTGTTAAATTAGAATAATATATTTGGAAAAAACTAATAGTAAAAAATATTTACTTTCAGTGAAGAATACGCAATATGTGAATTAGATCTACTTTTAAAGGTAGAGAATACAAATAGCCTAAATTCATACAATGCACTAAACTCCAAATGCGCAAACCAATTTATTCATTATTCATTAAGCCCAGTATCTGAAGCTACACTTTTACAAACAAACTGTGAATTATCTTATGTGAATACAATTGGATTTGAGATGAAACCCAAGCAAACCAGTTTTTTTGGCATATGTGAACCAGGTCAATGACGATTTGTGCAACATCTTAAGCATTGTTAAAGATAGGAGATACCACTCCAGCTAACTTAGATATTTAAGATTTATAAATCAGTGTTTATAATTAAACCTTTAAAGTTTAAGACACTGGCTGGATTATGTTTTATTATAGCTTATTTTGCTTTATATTGAATTCCAATATGCCATGGTCACTCTAACCCAAAGTTCTGCCAATTTCAATTCCCTCTATCACTTCTTCACTATTGGTAAGAATTAGATCCAGTTTATATAGTTCCCGCCTCTACTTTTTGGATGATAACGTCAGCTAAGTTGGTTAGGAATCTGTTCAATCTTCCACTTACTGCAGTTTGTCTCCCAGTTGACATAAGGGTAGCCAAGTTTCCCATTACTGGTGGTATGTTTCCTACATATATATTAGTTGTTTAGCTAAAAGTTCATCCATTTCTTCTGCTTGGTTGAATAGTGTGTAGTATACACTTATAGGAATGTCATTCTTTTTTCCTTTATATTGACCCATATAGATTCTAGGAGGGTCTGCAGCCCTCTTTCTGGTTTGTGCAGTATACAGATCCTTGGTGGAAGGCAGGCTGGTTTGCAATAGGTTTTTCTGCAGTTCTAATTATCTGTTGAAGTCTGAAATATGTCCTGTTTGGTTACTGTGTCAAAACAGACAGTTATTGTGATACATGTGACATACTCAATAATTCTTCTGTAGAGTTTTATCATTGGATCCTTGGGCAATCTGAACTTTCTGAGTTGATGCGGGAAGAACATTCTTTGTTGTGCTTTTTAAATGATGGTTCTAATGTTAGATATCCATTTCAAGTCCTTGGAGATAATAGAATCTAGAAACTTGAAGGTCTTTACTGTTAACATGTGTTGCCTAATATTGTAAAAGGTGGTAGAATATAAGACCTCCTTCTAAAATCTATCTTTACAGTTTTAAGAGTGTTCAGCTCGATTGTTCCAGATTATTAAATATACAGAAATCGAATTCATATCCAGGATTTAAGATTATTTTAAGAAACCATGGATAAAAATAATGGATGAGGCATGTTTAATTTAAAATGTGCCTTGATTTAGGCGCAAGTATGTTTCTTTAATATATTGTTCATTCACTATGGTTTGTAAATCATGACCTAGCCACACACTAGGTGGCAAGTCTGGAAAACTGCAGTACTTTTGTATAAATTTGTAAACTTCATTATAAGCTACAAATTATTTTCTATAAATCCAAAATAGCCAGTATTTTAGGTTCAGACGATGCCTTAAATTCAAAAGTCAGGCCTAAACTTAAAATATCACATAGGTTGATTAGCCGGGTTTTTTTTCTTACTGTATGGTACAAACACAGCAACACATATTAAGCTGAAGTATAGGTTTTGGATCTAGATAAGCAACTCTTCGTGGCCGTGTAGAGGTCGTCCGAATGTTTGTAGTATAATTAATGGTACATCTACTTTATTTTAAAAAAATTAAATGAAATTGCGCAACCCATTTTGGTTTTTGTCTTTTCGTTTAGTCTTTCGAAAAAGAGAAAGGAATATGCTCTATTTCAGGGGGTTGCTCAGGTTTGCTGTCTGGGGAATTCTGGAAGTTGAAGTCCGCAAGCCTTAAAGTTAAGGGACCTACCGCATATTGAACCCGGAAATGAACCAAGTGAATGAAAGCGCGATTCGCACGCCCTTCGCAGCCAATCGTAGGGGAGGCCCTTCGCTTGCGTGACGCCTAGCGTAGAAGTTAGAGCTGGTCTACTTCTGAAGCGGATGGCCGTCGCTCGTCACGTTGCGTCATGGTACGTCAGCGTTGGGTGAAAGGTTGAGCCAGGAAAAGAGGCGGAGCTACGCGCACACTCGCGCGGAGGGTCGGAACGGTCTGAGGCCCATGTGGAGTGGCAGCAGAAGCAGCCTGACTGCCACATCTGGATCGAGATCTCGGGCCCTCAGCAGCTATGAAGGGGTGAGTGCGGGACCGGCGCCGCCGTCTTTTTCCTCTCGGACGTCCGAGGCGTGTCTTCGAGGGATCCTTTCTAAGCGAACGGGGGCTCACCGGCTTATTATCTCGGGCTTTTGGCGGCGGCGGCATCTCTTTGTTTCTCTGGCCTAACGACTGCTGGGAGTCGCTCACCTGCCCTTCTTTAAGGGAATGAAGCGGGCCGCGTAGCTGTTCTTGGCTCAGGGAATATGTAACCTTATATTCTGAGAGAGAAGTGAGGCGCTGCGGCGGGGGGAGGGGGAGGCCAGCTTTTTGAATTCGGTCCCGAGGAAGCGTGCGCGGAATTGCACCATAAAGTGAATCACGTCTCAATTAAAGGTGTCGCACTAGTAAAAATGGGAGCCTAGCCGCCTTTAACAACGATGGTGTAGCTCCAAAGAAAGCCCTGAAAATGCAGAGTTCCTGTACTTCAAATAACGTTTAGCCTGTTGGGCCATCCCAGGTGCTGAGCAGTCAGTTGTCAATAATCTGTGTAGCTATTTTTAGTTATATAACATAGTCCTCCTTGTATTTGGCTACCGTGGAGAGAAGCTTAAGATCATAATATGAGATGAAAAGGGGATAAAGATTGAACTCAATAGGTTGAAATATTATTGAAATAAAATTGGTTTGGTGGAATGTCTGTGTGTGTATCTTTTACTTTGGCTTAAACAATATCCAGAGCATAAGGGTTTCCCGCTACTAGGGAGGCAACTTTAATTCATAAGGCAAAATTAAGCTTTTGTGTGTGTACTATATCTTCAGATTGGAAATCAGTGCAGCTGTCAGATGTTTGAACTTTGCTTATCTTGAACACTCAGTTCTGATTCTACCAGCCTCCCTCAAAAGTCACCTCAAAATTTAAACAATCATCCTCTTTCAACAGGTTAGAATAGTCTAGACCTTATTCAAAACCTGAGAAAAGTGTGCCATTTTCCCTGAGTTATTCCATTATATGCCCAAAGAGAATCTTTCAGTACCATCCAGCTATTTCATTTTCCAAGTCATGTGTCTCATCAAGGCCAGATCTTGAAAAGAGATTATTAGTCTTTCCAACAATTCAAAGGTTAAATCTTTAAAGCTCAGTCTGGTAGCACAACAAGTAGACAAGAAGCTGGTCTTTTCTTTCTTGAAAAAGGCAGTCTTTTGGAATCACATCTTTTAGAAGAAACTAAATGCATCCCTTGAAATGTTGGTTAAAAAACATTTAAAGGTGGATGAAGCTTCACTTGGCAGAACTTTCATGTTACACTGACCAGGCTTCTGACACTTTCCAATAGCAATGCAAAAGAATAAACAGCACTGTAGGTAGATAGCACGTACCTTCGGCTTTATGTCATACTTCAAAGACTGACTTCATCGCTGAGATTGCTCACCATGCTTACTTATTTTAGCTGTAGTTTATTAATTTAATGCTAAGCTGCAAACTAATGACATGGACCAAATAGCTTGATTTATTCAGTTTGTCAGGTGAACATAGCCCCTGGGGCATTAAATCAACCAAATATTTTTCTTTTATAGAACTGTGCCTGAACAATAATTAGTGTCCCTTATTTGAATAAGAATAACAAATACAGCATTTAATGTTTTTGTTGAATAGTGAGTAAAATATCGTTCTCAAACTGGAAGATACTGACATTTTTGATTGAGAAAATTCAACTCAGATGTTTCTGAAGTAGCATATAAATAGAGTTGATTTTAAATTGAATAAGGGTAGCTTTCTCATCAAGAAAGTTATGCCAGAATTTTTGAGAGATTACAGTTTTAATTTGGGGAAAAACTAGATCAGGATAAGGAAGGAATAATTAAATTTGGCACAGGATTTGCTCAAAGAGGACAGCATGTATTGACTTCATGGCACTATGATGCATACCAGATAATTCGATTTGCACTTTCCAATTTTTTTATAAATTTTAATGAAACTGGATCTTACAACACAAAAGAGACCATGATCTGAGGAGAAAATGCACCAAATATTTATGAGAATTGGATTTAGCAGAAAATAACAGGTAGCAAAGAAAAGGTTTAGATTCTAATATAATCAGATAATGTGCATAAAGATGTTAAATTTTGACAACAAACATGAGATAGTATTGTGTCACATCAGACTATAGCAAATGCTAAAATGGTCATGGATTAAATAGCTACAAAAATACTGATCATTTTGTAAATTAAACCTTTTTCCAATACTACCTTTCCAATACATATACAGTACTTACTTGAAATAATGTTCTGTAAGCTGACTGTTTCTTATCCATGGTTTTCAATTAAACTCATAAGTTCTGTTGAACCTTCAAACTTGTGGTATAGAATCTAGGTAGTAAACAATAATTACAAATTTCATATGTCACTTACATGATTAGATTATCTTCTCTGTTTTCAGGTATCTATTTCCTGTTGTCTGCAACATAGTGATTGATTCAGTGAGGATAGTATGCTAGTTCATGTAGGTGTTTCACTATTAATTGTGGTCCTTGCATGTCATTGACAACATGTTCCATCGCTGATGGGAATTGCCATGTCTGTTTGGGGAAGATGCTATATTCTATGATATTTTGTAATGAATATGGTTGCTGCAATGAAAGTAGGCTATAGTTAGGTATATCAGCATTGTATGGTATGTAGAATATGCAATGTATAAGTTGCCAATAAATGAAAATATTTGTACCTCAGCGTTGAAATGAGGGGTCCTTGATGCTCTCTGAGCTTGGTTGTTTGATGATGATGTTACCTAGTTTGAATAATGAAACATCTGCAAGAAAATTTCCAAGTTCAGAGTACCAAGGACTCCTCAATTTATAAATTATTTTTGAGTAAGAAATGAAAAGTAGTCTTTTAATGAATGTTGTTTTTCTTTATACTTTTTATTTCTTCTGTTCTATCTTTTGTCTTACAATTACTATTACTGGTAGTTTTAAGTGAGATTTTAAAGCTATAGTTTAATACTGCACAGTTACATATGGACGAAATCCACTAATTATTGATTTTTATTGAAAGGTATAGTTCCATTCCATACTATGTGGTATTTAGTGCTATATTTGCTTCCATGTGTGCATATGTCTGTCTGTACTTGTATGTTTTAAGCATCTGAAAGGAGATTATAGATGCAGATTTCTTATGTGTATGCTGGCAGAGATACAACCCCCAGAACATGCCTATCCTAGCTATACAGTGATACCCAGGAAAGGTATGATCCCTAATATAGCATTTTGGGCACCATCTGGCCCATAAGCACCTCCTTAACACTTCTCAGAACTCCTGAGTTTTTCTACTTTTTAAAATGCAGTTTTAAAAGAGACATAGCAAGCTATGAAAAAAAATTGTCCAGAATAATACTAATTTTCAAAAGCCCTTTGATACCTCTTGAAGTGGGCAATGTTTGGCTGGCTGTACTTTGTAGGCAACGGAGATTGCACTGTGAATAGGGTCACACCCTATCTGTATGTTGAACTTCATTACGGAGCTGATTTTTGTGCGGTGGGGGTGGTCGTTTGCCAGGAAAAAAATGTACAGAACTATCTGATCTTTAACTACAGTATTTATTTAAAGGCACTCATTTAAGTATATCTTTAAGTAAAAAAGTTTAGACTTCTTTAACATCAAGAAATCATTTAGAGAGTTGCAGTCAGAAACTTCTGAATGTTACCTGAAATCAGCTGCTTGTCAAAAATTACTGCTTTTCCCTGAGGATAGAAGGTTTTCAGGGAGGGAAGGATGGGTGTAATGTTGAGTGGAAGGAAAAATGTTCAACGTGTACCATTTCTTAATCTTTCCATTTATGTTGCTGACTTCCATTTTTAGCTAATAGTATAATATCATCTAGAACTTTGTCTCTGTTGATTTTCAATGTAACAGCTTTCAGAGAGATAGAAGCCTGCTGAAAGAAAACCAGCAAATGATCTTACAACAACTTAAGGGCAGATATAATTATCATAAATATTTAATGATGTATAGTCACCTTGTTTCACCCTAACTTTTTATTTTGTGTTTTTACAAATCAATTGTAAACTTGATTCTGACTTACTGGATAATATTCTACTAAATAAATTAACTGTGGGTGTCATTGGAGGGAATAGAGATTAATCTCTCCCAAGTGCTGCATTCCCCAAGTGCTGCAATAATGTGATGATATTAACAGAATAGGCAGGCTGAAACAATTTCAGCCGTTTTGTTTCAGGCTTAATGATGAGGATGGAAGCAGGAGACCTCAGAAAGGCATTAACAAATTTTCAGTTGTTTACTGTTTTACCTTCAGTGCTCACAGAATTTAGGTGATCTATCCTAGACATACTAGATTTTGTACCAGACTTCCCCCCCCCCCCTTTTGATTATTTCAGAACTCTGTCTCTTGACATTCTCTTCGTTCAACTTCTCTTTGGAAAGTTGCATTCTGATGCACTGCACTGGGGGAAGTTCTTCCTCAAATGGAATTTGTATAATGATTAAAACTTATAATGTAAATTTTAGACATTTCATTCAGTCATAAAATACTGTTAATATTGCTTCATATTATGCTGAAATGCAGTTAGCTTTCTTTGTAAAGTGACATTTTTTAATTAATTTGTTTAGCAATAACTTTTCTTCAAAATGAAACTTGAGTACATGTCATCCAATTGTGGAGGAACAGTATCTTTAATTTGTTTCAGAGAAGGTTGGGAAAGAGGAGCTGGATCTTGGCTTACTCTTCTAGACTAATGAAAATCAGGTCACTATGTCTGTTGTTCAGATTAGAGAACTGGATTCAGATCCAAAATTGTCAAAAGACTAATGTAATTCTACTGATACTACAGAACAATGATGGCTAACCTTTTTGCTATTGAGTGCCAAAAGCAGGAGCAGTGCGGCAGGGGTGTGTTGACTGCGTGCCCACACCTACAATTCTGTGCACTCCACCAATTACTTTATCCCTGTGCTCACGTGCCCACCAATGTGGTTCTGTGTGCTGCCTGTGGCATGCGTGCCATAGGTTCGCCATCACGGCTATAGAATCTTTCACTACATTTGCTACTATCATATATTCTGATTCCACTGTTATTTCTCTTAATGCTTTTGGAAGATTATTTATTTAATTTACAGTATTATCCTGCCTTAGACATGAAAGCCGGCTGGGTAGCTTTGGGCCAGTCACTTTCTCAATGCAACGCACCTCACAGAGTTCTTATGGGCCAACTAGAAGAAAAAAGAAGCATTTAGATAAGTTCGCCACCTTGAGTTATTTATAAAGTAATAAAGACCAGATAAAAATCAAATAAGTAACAGTAACTATGAGTTATTTCATATATTCTAGGTTCTGTCCTTGCTAATCAGAATTGCCACCATTCCTTTTCTGAATAATAGTTCAGATTTGTTCTATATAAAATTGCAAAGTATTTGAACTGAGAATTTAACTTTTAGGTATGTTGAAATGGTCTATCCTATTAAATCATGTGTAATTTAATAAAAGTGGAATTCCTAGAGGTATTGAGCATGTTTTGATTTGTTCCAGTAGCCGGATCGAGCTGGGTGATGTGACACCACACAACATTAAGCAGTTGAAGAGGTTAAACCAAGTCATCTTTCCTGTCAGCTATAACGACAAGTTCTACAAGGATGTTTTAGAGGTTGGCGAGCTTGCCAAACTAGGTATAAATTCTTGATCTTTATTGTGTTGGTGCTAAATAATCTAATGCTATGTATGTTGTTGAACATATTTTTCAAGTATTTCTTTAATTGTATATCACATGAGGCTGGATACTTGACATTTTTGAACTGTTTCTCCAAACTTTGGAATGTATATTTCGTCTAACCTGCAATGTTATTCCATGTCCTGGACTTGGACAATTCATGAACATGTAATACCCTTCTCCTGTCGCCTTCAATATCTCTTCAGGTACTCTTTTGAAGCCATAGCGAGTAATTAGCTTTCACCCAAGCCTTTACAATCTCTATTGCAATATACTCTCAGTTGCTATGATTGACTATTCCAGCTAACATTAAATGATTGAAAACATCATTCCATTTTTAGCTTTTCATCACAGATTTTTGATTGATTTTTAGTATATTAAACTGCAAACTTATGAACCAGGAGTTTATTTATTTATTTATTTATTTTATTTGATTTATATACCGCCCCTCTCCTCGCGGACTCGGGGCGGTGAACAGC
>JANHFP010003023.1:11691-31270 GCA_032468135.1 Calamaria suluensis | reverse complement strand
AAAGCACATGTGGTATGTGAGACTTCTTCTGAGTTAAAATCCATACATATACATCACTTTTCTGAATTACTATTTGTGTGTCCCTTTTAGTTATTGAAACACTGCCGAGTTTCATTGTCAATTTTGTCTAACATCATATCATTAATAAATCCTATTGATTTTAAATCTGTGTTCAAAACAGACTCATTCTCAGTTCTATCCTTTTTTATATCTTCTTTTGAACCTGTTTATATATTCACAAGCAATTTTAAAAGAAAATTCTGAGTACATTATTGCCAATTATCCTTGAGTTCTTCCAGGGGTAAAATACTTTCTGCCATTGTATATTAGTGTGTCTACACCTTAGTTATAAATTTTTATTCCTTTCTGATTACATCTAGTAACCAGGTCTCCTTAAATGTTCTTCTCTAAACCACATTTTCTAAGGGAAAGGTTAAAATCAAAATCTTCATATATTTTTATAGGAGTTTAAACAAACCACAAGAAATATTCTTGTAATTATTTCTTTTTTTTATGGTCAGTCTGGCCTCTTAGCCCATTTAAAGTCTCTAATCACACCTTTGCTGCTTATTTCTGATTTTTTTCTTTTTAAAAAAAACAGTAAGGGAGGGCTAGGATTGAGGAATGAGAGTGGGATAAAGGGGAAAGGGGAAGTTGATATGGTGGGATAAGAAAGGGAAAAGGGCTGTGGGCTTCCCCCCAATTTCATGCTTAAGTAACATACTGATATTTGGGTATAAATTACATGTTACAATAATTGATGTAATATTGAAATGTTGTTCTTAATAGTATCATAATTATAGAAAAGCTTAAAAAGTTCATCTTGTCATCCCACAATTTCCTTTTTGTCTTAATGTAATATTAACTATTAATATAATCTTCCTAATGTTTCAACATATATTGAATCCTCCTTATCTTTAGTTCTGTTGTTAATCTCCTTTCCTGCAAATTACAAAATTATCATGGTTAATGTCTTGGCTGGTAATAAAATTTGTTTTTCTAAAATTAGATAAATGTAATTCTTGCCTCTGTCAAAAAATGTAGTGTTAAATTTTTGCTCTTTTTTCCTTAATTATGCTTTATCAATCCTAACAACAACACTTCTAACATATTCTATTTATGTTCTAGTTATTAAGCTTTTTCATTAGTATAACTATTATCAAATGCTTTCTTTAATACATTTTATATAAGTATTTTTTGTGAAGACAGATTAGATATGAAAATCTTATCTCTTAACATTTTTTGCTCATATTGTCATTGTATTTTCGGTTGTTCCTCTTCCATTTTCCATTTTTAACACAATTTTTTAAATCAGGTTTTCATCTGTTTTCATATTTTATCCAATAGTATCTATCTAGTCTGAAAGTCCTTTGCTGTTGTATCCTTTCCATGTCTCATTCAAATTTGCAAATCGGACCATCATGTTAAGTTTTTTTTTGTTGCTGATCAATTTGTCTGTCTTTCAGTTTTCTGTCTCTGTTCGAAAAAATCCATATAGGTAATGAGTTTGTCATAGTTGATTAGATTTGGGTAAACAAATATTTCCCTTGTTGGGTGCTACTCAATGTTTTTCATAGCAATTTTTTGTATATTTTTCTCCTACTTTAATAAGCATGTATGTCTGCCTCATTGTAGCTCACTTATTTCTAATCTTCAGTCTTCCAGAAAAGGGTGTCTGCTTCTGTTCTTTCAGTCCTGCATCATCTTTTGATTTGGTCTTTTGGGGTTTATTCTCTTCCAACTATTTAGGTGTTCTTATTAATTCTTTTTCTCCTTGTCTCTTGGTTTCTGGTTCATCTCTTTCTAAGAGGGCTCTATGGTCAATGTAAAATTCCTCCGCTTGGAGTAAATTATTCAAAGTATATCTTTTAGAATCCCAAAAGATTACTACACCTTCTGGGATCAACCATCTAAAGTTCACTACTTTGAAAAACAATCTCCTTGTTAAAATGGGTATCCTTTTCTGGCTTCTCTTATTCTTTTTGGAATTTGTTTGAGAATTATGAGTTCTTTTCCTTTATATCTTAATGGTTGATCTCTTGTTACTCTCAAGATTTCATCTCATGTAGATCTTTTAACAAATCTTACATGAATTTCTCTAGGTACTTTATTATTTATGGTATAGCTTGAGTTGACTCTGAAGATCTGGTCTATTTTCCATTCCTTTTGGATTTTTTCCTAATCCTAATGGTTCCGCCAGTAGCTCACTCATCAGCTCAATCAAGTTCTCATTTTTCTCTTCTATAATATTTTGAAATCTTAAAAGAAATACTGATCTTTCCATCTCGGAGACAGCCATATGATCTTTCAAGTCCACATTTGCCTATGCCAATCTCTGGTTTTCCTCTTGCAGCTGTTCTAATTTCTGGTCTGCCTTGATCATCTTGTCTTCCATTTTTGTAGCCTTTGCTGATTTTCTATAACATCCTGTTGAAAGGCTTCTAATTTTTGATCCATTTTGACAATGTCATTTTTCCAATCTTTTTTCAACTCGATTTTCATATCTGCAATTACTTGCAATATCGCTTGAATATCTTTTGGTGCCTTTTCATGTTGTAAAGCTGTGATGGTTGATTTTTGAAAAGTTGGGTTCACCAGGGATGGATTAGGAACAGAGGATATCTTTTTCTTCTCCCTAGGGGCCATCTTCTAGGCTCTAATTGGTGTGGAATTTTATAGTCCACTAAGTGTCCAGGTAGCCAATTGTGATCCACTACCTTCCTGGATTTCTTTTAGGAAGATGTGGCAATAAATAAAAGTAGAAAGTAGAAAATCCACACACAAAACAGCCAAGGAAACAGAAAAAAAACCCTATAATAAAATGTTTTTAATATCAGTCCTTTAAAATAAAAATATCTAGCCACAGATAGGGAAAAAGAAAAAAAGAAAATGTAAAGAAAAAGAAAAAGACCCTGTATCTTTGAATAACTTTTAACCACAGATAAACTATCTGTGTGTTGAGCCAATTTCCCAGCTTAGATAAATAAAATCTGGCCAAAAAAATCCAAAACATATGATAGTTTTAAGAATAACAATAACTTTCCCAAGCTTTGAAAGAGATCAGAGAAAGCACAAGACTAAAAGTAAAAGTTACATCCAAAACCGAAAAACAAAAAACGCTGTTCCGAATAAATGAAGGCAGATCTTAACATTTAAAAAACTTTTCAAATAAAACAAGAGTGGTGTTTCAAGTTACTAACTTTTTTTCTTTTAAATCCAATATCTTTCCCTGTTCTTCACTTTCAAATAGTTTAAATGTTTTCTCTGCAAAAAGCTTAAAACGTCACTTTTCGGGAGGGGGGGGTGTCCTCTTCCCTTTCAAGCTCTCCAAGTAGAACAGATAAATCAAAAAGTATTGGGGGTTAAAATCTGTGTTGCCGACATTAATTTAATTAATTAATTTAATTTATTAAATTTCTATACCGCCCCTCTCCTTGCGGACTCGGGGCGGTGTACAGCCATGATCAAACATAAAATGTATAATCCAAAAAAGTTAAAATAACATATTAAATCATTCAATGGCTCTAAAAATCACCTGTAAAATACTTTTTAAAATTAACCTAAAATCCCCATTTAAAACCAAGCCCAAAATATTGTTTAAAAATTCCCCAACATCTTTAAATATTTAAAACCCCTATATCCTAATTAAAATTAAGAAGCAAAGTCTCACCCGGATCAGCTGTTTACTGTCAAAATCATCTGTTTTTTGTGTCCCTGCGCTTGCTATACATGGCAGGAGGCAGGATTGCTGTTCGCCTTTCTTCTGGTGGTTTCAGGGGCTGTTTTGAGTTCTGTGGGCTGACTGCCATCAACCCGTGTCCCTCAGAGTTTCGTCCTTTGGTGGCCACCTCTTCGGGGTGGCATTCGGCTCAGGGGCCCACCAGCAGAAGAAAAACGGATCCATGGGACGGACAAAATTGCCCTTAGGTCCGACTCCGAAGGCAACCGGAAACACTCCCTGATTTTATTTTTTAAGCTCTTAGACTTACATGAAACTTTTTTTACTGAGGAAAATCACACAGCGTAATAAAACTTGTCCTTCTGAAAATTCTTTATATTTAAAAAGAAGTTTACAAGTCACTTTCAGGAAAAGTGTTTAAGTACAGAAGTAGTCAAACCCAGTTTCTCTTTGAAGGCTATGAACTGTAGCTTGGACAAAGTGATTCTTCCTATATCCAGAGCTCTAAAACCCACCAGAGAAACCTGATTTACAGTCTCATTGCAGGGAGTATTTGCATGAAGTATTGTGATAGAACCTAGGGCCTCTCTTTATTCCAAAGAGGAATTAAGGGAATTGATTCATTCACCAGTTCCTTTTTCCACTACATCAGCTTCACTCTCATAGACCCATCTTCAGTTGACCATGCTTCCCAGTTGGAAGGAACTTTAATATTGGTGGAATCCAGGTGATTCTTTTAAGTATGCAAAACCAAAGACTATCAAAACAGAAAAGTGTTATTGTTTCTAATCAACCTGTAATTGTAATGTGCATACAATGGGTTCTGTTTTTTATAGTGGAGAGACATCGAAAGAAGAAAATCAATGCTGGTATAAACCGAATTGGTGAGCTAATTCCATGTTCCCCTGCACTGAAACAGGTAAGTAGGAACTTAAGTTAATATCAGCTGTATATAGACTTTAGAGTTGATTCTTCTAATGCCCCTATTCAAACAATCAAGACTTGGGGTTAATAAATTGGAATATACTCAAGTTTTAATTGTGAAATGCAATTAAATACCTTATTACAGATAGCTTGTATAGTGACTACCATTGTGCCTGGCAGTTCTGTCATTAAGTGAAGTGGTTATCAATCTTTTTAAATATATATTAACAAAAAAGTTTCTGTGGCAGTTGGATGAAATTGATTATAATTTTGAAATTGTCTAAATCAATAGGAGATAGATAAATAGGAGATAAATAAAAAAAAACTTCCAAGCAAAAGAGCTATGGAAAATTTTCTGGAAATGTTTTTGTTTTGTGAAAGTTTTCATTATCTAGTACATTATGCTAGCATGGGTTGATGGTAGTATTAGCTTTATTAGCTTTAATGTTTTGTTACTTTTTCCTCTGGACATTATAAATCAATTCAAAATCCGTATCCTTTACAGAGTAAGAACATGATTCTGGATCAAGCATACAAATATATAACAGAAATGAAAAAGCAAAATGATGAATTTCTGTTGAATGGAGGAAACAATGAACAAGGTGAATAGATTATTCTATGAATGTAACATTTTATAGTCTTTCCTTATTTATCTGGGGCTGCTGCAGAAACATCACTAAACAAAATGACACTGTACTGTCTTTCTGTGACTGAATTATTACAAACTATTTCCACTTCAGCAAGGAGGCTCTGTTGCTACAAAGTGGTAAGCTTTCAGTTTATAGCACTTGATAAATATTCTAAAATATTCCACTGTTACTGTATGTTTATATTTAATAAAAGTGGTTAGCAGATGTAGCTTTTACTATTCTCAACATTATATAAAATTGGCACACTTGTTTTTATTGCATACAGGTTTTAAAATAAAGGTTTGTTTCTTGCTCTGCTCCCTTTGGTTTGTAACTATTATTAAAACTGTCCATCAAGTTCAGCGCTGATTTTACAAATCTTTATGGTTCAAGTTATTATTTTCTTTGATCTAATAATCTAATACTAATAAAGTTACTACTAATATTTTAATTAAAATATTTGCTCATTTTACTTCTTAATACATCTGCCTTGGTATGAGCTAGGGTTGTTGCTTTCTTGAAAAAAGGTTTTATATGAAAAAAAAATCATACATACATAGTCCTCGACTTACAACAGTTCATTTAGTGACTATTCAAAGTTACAATGGTCTTGAAAAAAGGTGACTTAATGACCATTTTGCACACTTATGACCATTGCAGCATCTCCCTGGTTATGGGATTTAAATTTGGATGCTTGACGACTGACTCACATTTATGACCGTTGCAGTGTCCCTGAGTGATGTTATCCCCCTTTGTGACACTCTGAAAAGCAAAGTCAATGGGGAAACTAGATTCACTTAACTGTGTTACTAATTTACGAACAGCAATGATTCACTTAACAAATGTGGCAAGGCAAAGCGTAAAATGGGGTATAGCTCACTTAACAAATTTCTCACTTAGCAACAGAAATTTTGGGCTCAATTGTGATTGTGAGATGGGGACTAACTATAGTTAAAAATAGGAAAGCAAATCTAAGTCTAATGTGTAATTAATAACTGAGATTAACAACAATTTAATTCTTTCTAAATTTTATCCCAGTGTATTAGTTCTATATTTTCACCCAAATGCCAAGAGTAGGATAAGTAATTTCTTTTATTGAATCTTCTGGTCCTATTCTTTAGGATTCATTAGATTTTACTGCATATTGCCATTGATTATCCTCTAGCATTTACATAACCGTTTTCTTCAATACAAAAGTCCATTATGAATTTGAATAGTAATAATAAAAACAACAGAAGTAGTTCCTTTTTAAGAGGGCCTCTACACCTGCACTTTTTCACACATTAATCAGGAATGAGACACTGGATTAGACATGAGAATGAACACAACCCCAACCTCACATAGCAGTTTGGATAATAGCAGGGACAGGCTCAGGCAAGGGACATCAACCACTTAATCAAGTACATTTTTCTCAGCCTTTTTCTAATTAGCACTTCTTACAATTTTCTCTGCAGCTGAAGAAATAAAAAAACTCCGGAAGCAATTGGATGAACTCCAGAAAGAAAACGGGCGCTACATAGCATTGTTGAAAGCTAATGACATTTGCCTTTATGATGATCCTACCATCCATTGGAAAGGAAATCTTAAAAATTCAAACGTTTCTATTGTAATTCCAAATGATCAGATACAAAAGAAGAAAGAAAATTTGAAAAATACAAATATTTCTGTTGTCATCCCCAATGATCAACTGCAAAAAAATATTGTTGTATATTCCAATGGCAGCCAGTTTGGTGGAAGTAACCAGGGGGCATCTGTCCAAGGAATAACTTTTAATATAGGACATAATTTACAGAAACAGACAGCTAATGTTGTTCCTGTCCAGAGGACTTGCAACACTCCTGCAACCATTTCTAGTATTTATTCAACAGCAATCAAATCAGGTATTCAGACTTCAGTTTCATCATTGGTATCAGGCCTACCAAATACAGACAAAAGAACTCTTGAGCAATCTACCTCTGAGAACAAGCAAGGCACATTTATCTGTACTAGTGCTGCCAGTTCTGTGAATGCCTCGCAGATAGTAAGACTGCAGAGTGGAAAACAGATTTCATCACAAGATGAGAATGACATCTCCAAATCTAAAAATAAACAAGGAGGTTTAAAGCTGATTGAAAAAACAAGTGTACTAAATCCCAGCCTTTCTTCCAGTGTTAGTATAGATGTGCTTCATTGTCAACAAGCAAATATACCAACAGAAGTGGGTTCAAGAAGTGGGTCTCTAGGAAGCTGTGTAACGTCTGCAGCTGACCTAACCTGTGTTGCATCTATTGGTGGAAAGGAATCCACAGAAAAGGTCTTCAAAAGCCTAGATGGTAGAACTCCAGAAGGAGAAGCCCCAAAGGCTGTAACAGAATTGAATATAGTGCCTGCTTCTACTGTAGAGAAATGGCCTTTTCCCAGTTCTTCAGGTGTTGGCATCCCAGAGTCAAAAAGCATTGGTAATCTTATGAGAATCACTTCAGCTGGAAATACCCAAACCACTTGGACTACACTGCAGCTAGCTGGAAGCACTGTTCAGCCTCTAAATCATACTCCATCCAACATAATGACAGCCCTTTTAAATGAGCCAATTAATGGTGCTAGTATTATAGCTTCCACTCCAAACAAGACTCTGGCCAATGCTGCTGGTTTAAATAACCCTCTAATTCCAGATGAACACCCAGTTGACCAATTGGTTGTTACCTTGCCTTCACATCCATCTTTACCTATTCAGCCACTAATTAGTAAGACACAAACTAGAGCGCAAATGACAAGCAGCGTCCTTCCCGTGAATCCAGCCATGCAAGTGATTCAAGTATCTCAGCCAGTGACCTCTCCTATCAATACATCGCCTATTAATCAGAACATTGTAATTCTCCAGCCTCCTAATGCTAATTCCTGTCCTCCAGTGCTGAGAGCTGAACTCCCAAATCAGACCGTTAGCCAACAGATTGTAATAATACAAACTGCTAATCCAAATCCCCTCTCTTTTTTCTCAACACCATCAGTTGTTAAAATGCCTGTGAATGGAATAAATGCTGGCAATCTTATGCAAAGTGCCTCTGGCCCTCATATGTTTGGTGGGAAACATCTTGTTCATATTTTACCAAGGCCCTCCTCTTCAACATCTTCTTGCCTGACACAAACACTTTCTGTTTCAATGTCTAACCAAAAGCTTCCACAGACCATTTCTTTAAATGGACAGTTGTTTGCATTAAAGCCTATGAAATCCTGTTCTGGAGATTCAGATAAAACCCCTATGCAAATTATTCAGCCTACCACCAGTGAAGATCCAAATACCAACATTGCCCTCAATGCATTTGGTGCTTTAGCTAACCTCAATCAAAGCATCTCACAGATGGCTGGCCAAAGCTGTCAGCAAGTATCCAGCAATCCATCTACCAACCCCAAAATTGTTAGTAGCCAAACCACACCAATATCTCCTGGCTTGCTAACAGTGACAACACCTTCCTCTTCAGCTGCTGAGAGTTCTAGATTAACCTGCACTTCATCTTTACTAGACGTTTCTCCCCCCAAAGATGCTGGTTCGGGTTCAAAATGGCCTAATAAAAATTCAGGTACTAAAAAAACGTCAGTAGCCAGCAACAACATTGCATGTCAAGTAGATCCTGACAAAGAATGCAGAAAAATTGATAGAAATGTGACAACTTCATCTGAACATTCAGGAAGTGACATATTGCTTGAAAATATGCCTGTTGTTTTGCAGTGCTTAGCTGTACCACAGGCAAACTGTACAATATCGCCAAATGATATACATGCTTCTGATCCTCATCCCAAAGACAGACTGAGAGCTGAACAGAACATGGAATCTACTCTGACACCTGATCTGAATGCAGCTGCAGTGCCTAGATCGTTGTCCCTTGAATCATCCTTATTGGGTCAATTTGAGGTAGATCCTGTGATTTCCACAGACCGTGCTTCTCCACCTCTTCAGATATGTAACTCTCAGACCAACTCAACAGCAAATTCTAAGTTATCAGAACTATCCAAATGTATATCCACCAGTCGTTTACTACCCTCTTCTTCAGATTCTCCAGTGACAATTTCTCAAATTTCTCAGACAAGTGGAGAAACGAATACAGAGAATGTTCCTAGAACAGAAGTCTCAGAGATCTGCAGGATGGAACAAAACTGTTCCATCGTAATGCAGGCCTCAGATTTATTGGAAGAACAGGGCCTAACCAAAATGTTCTCAGAGTTTAATAAAGTAGGAGATGTACAAAAATGTTTTTCAGTCCAAGTAGAGCACCCCGGTTTTTGTACCCAAAGCACAAAATCAAATATCACCTCAAATGATAATTTGGGAAGGAAACAAGAAGAACTCTTGCTGATAAATGCTGAAGAAGAAAACCTCACACGGTCTAATTCTTGCACCTCTGACCAGGAAGCTATCACTGCCAATAGGCAAGTAGACTCCCCTATGTCGACTAGTTCAGGTAGCAGTTGTGGCTTTTCTGTTGCATCCATGTTGCCAGATACATGTAGGGAAAATGTTTCCAACAGCACTTTGGTGAACACACATAGCACCTGCACATTTTCAGAGCAAACAGATATTGTAGCACTGGCTGCAAGAGCAATTTTTGACCAGGAGACTCTTGCAAAAAGTACAGGAACAGTGTCAGGAACCTCTATTTCCAAGGGTAGTAAAGTAACATCTCTAGGAAGAGACCCACCATTCAAAACCCATCCAGTTAAAAACACTAATCAAATGGAAAGTGGGCAAAACAATTTCAGTACCCAGAATTCAATGCAAATAAACATTGAGTTGTCTGCAGAGAAAAGTTGTTCTGTTAGACTTGAGATGGCTGATACAGCTTTGCAGATTCCAACTCCACAACCCTCAAGCACCTCCAGCTTGAGTGTGAATAATCTTATACATCCAACATGCATCATACATCCTCCAGTAAGCTGCTCAGGTGTACCATCATCTTCAGATCAAACAACTGTTTCTGTATCTGGGACTCCATCTGTCCCTGCTAATTCATATATGACTCAGTCTCCAAGACATTCTCCAAGGTTGATGGCAGAGTATCCTTCAGAACAGTTATCTGCTCTTCAGACTACCACAATGCAAGGTCCACAGATATGTGAACCACATTTAAAGCAGCAAAGACAAAGCCGCAAAGAATCAGCCAAGCGTTCTGTTCAAGATGATCACATGCTTTCTACATCAAAGAGACAGAAACATTGCCAGACAGCACCTCTACGGCTTGAAGACATGGCTCTGTTGAATCAAACAGCTGATGATATTGAGGGTCAAAATCAAATCCGTGTGAATCAGATCCTCCCCAACTCATCTAATCTTGCAGTATCAGTAAGTAGTCAAGGACATACCAATGGCCACAGCAGGTTATTTCAAGCCAGCAATTTTGTGTCACCTACTTTGAGGCAAGCTGAAGTTCAATGTAATTCTCATCCACCTATCCTTGATCAAGCAGGACAACATCTGCAGCCTATCCAACATGCTCTCTCTCAGGGTATGGCTCATCTTCAGGCTAATCACCCATATATAAAACCACATCAACAGCAGACTGGACAGCTAAGAGAAAGGCATCAATTGTATCAACTTCAGCATTATATTTCTCCTGCAGAAAGTTCTATACACTCTCAAACCCATATTGCCCATCAGCAAAGAATATTACATCAAGAGGCACAGCTGCAGAAAAAGAGAAGTCTCATTCAAGCCACTCAGCCCACCACACTTACTTTACAACAGAAGCATCATGGAAATGACCAATCACGGTCAAAGAGTAGCCAGCCACACTCCCATCACTCCCAGATTCAACAATTGCAGCAGCATTACCCTTCTTCCCAGCCTGAGAAGAATTGTGAGAATTCTGCTTTGAGTAGAACTCATAGCCACCCACGGAGCCATCCAAGTCAGGACATTCTGCATCAGCAGTCATCAGATGTGGGCAGCAGACAACCAGGTTCTGGAGTTCCTTCTGAACATGTCTCCGGACATAGTCAGATGCATAGAATGTTGACCTCTAGGGCTTTGGAGCAACAGATAGTGTCTCAACCTAGTATTGTCTCTAGACCAGATATTCCCTGTCTCCCTCATAGGCAAGAAAGAAATAGAGTTAGTAGTTACTCTGCAGAGGCACTTATTGGGAAGTCTTCCTCTAATTCGGAACATAGGCTAGGAATAACCATGCAGAGCTTCAAAGTTTCAGATCATCTTGAAATGAGAAATTATGCCGATGTACCTAGGAATAAAGAACTAGTAATTCATAATACACAAAGTCGTATATCTGTAGATCATCCACTTGGATCAGACATTCAGAGGCTTTCTGAGTGTCAGACATTCAAGGTGAATGCCATTAATCAACAGCCTACAGGTAATTTTGATGTGCAATCCTCAAGAAGTAATGAAATAAGTAATTCTCTCAGGGGTATGCAAACACAGAGTTTTCGACTTACCCAAAATGTTGGACCACCAATAGACAGACACAAGAGGTTGTCTTATCAACCAGTTCAAAGCATTTCAACAGGAAATCCTCTCCCTCCCCGAAGAGACAATGAGAATACATGCCACCAAGGATTCATGCAAAGTTTACTTATTCCTCATCTTGGAGATCAAGCTAATGGAAACCAAAGACCAATTTCAGAACATCAGAGAAATCCACAGTGTGCCAGTTCCTCAAATGTTGATTATAATTGTGCCCCAGCAAGAGAAAGTATTCATATTCGGAGGGAAGGAGATGATCAGAACAGAGAAAGTTGTGATATGTCTCTTGGTACTATTAATGGTAGGAACAATGCTTTAACTATTCCCTTCTCAAGTTCCTCTGGAGATATTCAGGGCCGTAACTCAAGTCCCAATATTTCTATCCAGAAATCTAATTCCATGAGAATAACAGAGAGCCATGGAACAAAAGGTCACATAAATGTCTCAGCTTCTAGCAATGTACATGGAGTTACACGTCCTCTTCACTATGCACCAGTCTCTCGTGGAAATGTTGACCAGGTTCCTCCATCTGTTCGTCAAACAAATTCTTCAGCCACTGACCGATCAAGACATCATTTACAGGATAACAGTGGCTCTAAAATTCGCCAGTCTGAAAGGAATCGTTCTGCAAATCAGAGACATGGGAATGTGTTTGAACCTTCTCTTCCCCAACTCCCTTTATCCACTGGTGGAGGAATGATCCTTGGACGGCAGCAGCCTACCCTTGAAAAAAGGGGCAGCATTGTACGATTCATGCCAGAAGGGCCACACGTCTCTCATGACAGTACAGCTGCTGATCAGCACACACTGTCTCAAAATTTTGGATTTCCTTTTATTCCAGAAAGTGGAATGAATCCCCCAGTAAATGCCAATACTTCATTTATTCCACCAGTAACTCAACCCAATGCTACCCGAACAGCGGCCCTGATTCCAGTTGATCCTCAAAATACATTGCCATCTTTCTATCCACCATATTCTCCTGCACATCCCTCCCTGTCTAATGACATTTCAATCCCTTATTTTTCTAACCAAATGTTTTCTAATCCAAGTGCAGAGAAGCCAAATGGTGGAGGTTTAAACAATCGATTTGGTTCTATTTTGTCACCTCCCAGACCAGTTGGTTTTGCTCAGCCAAGCTTTCCCCTTTTGACAGATATGCCTCCAGTGCATGTGGCCAATTCATCACACTTGTCCAATTTTAATTTGACTTCTTTATTCCCGGAAATAGCTACAGCTCTTCCTTCAGATGGATCAGCAATCTCACCACTGCTCTCAATAACAAATACATCTGGACCTGACTCTTTGAAACAATCATCAAATCGGCCTGCCCATAATATAAGCCATATTCTTGGTCATGACTGCAGTTCAGCTGTGTGAAAAGAATGGGAAGGGGTGATTTTTTTTTTTGAATGCCCATTTTTATATGTGTAGTGCATATATACTTGTATAAATTTGGATGCATTTGTAAAGATTTATAACAATCACTCTGGAATAGTTTCATTTGCAGGTTATTCTTGGGCTTACACATAAACACTCAGATTGCTAAAGTGCAAATTAGGTATTAAGTTTAACCTGTTTCAGCAGCCTATGATAATGTGACACTCTTCACCCTTCTATTGTTACTATGTGTATGAAAACAAACGGAAGAATTGCATTTATAATCCTTGGAAAGTAACATTTTGCACAAGATGTATAGAGGAAATTCAGATTGCATTTAAAAACATATTTTTGTTATAAATTCTTCCATTTCAATTTAATGCCATGTTTAGTTCCTGATATCCTCTATGAAATCATATGGAAATCATTGCTTCATTTTCAAGATTTCTAGTTAACAGGAATAGAAATATTAATGTAATTTCCTCCCACTCAATTCTTTTTTTCATTGTTTTTGCCACTGATTACGGTGTGCTTTCTCAGGTATTGGGTTGTGGTTTTTTTGTTGTTTAAAACCCTCTTAAGATTTCCTCTCCCCCTTTTTTTTACATTTATTATTTTAAATTTCCTCTAAAAGTAAGAAATTAGTAATGTTGATATATGAGGCTATAAAAATGAACCTGAGTTATAGAAATATGTAGGCAAACTGATTACATACATAATTTGTCGTCAGGAATTGTGAGAGGAAAAAAAGAATCACATGGTATTAGTGGAATGGTGGTCTTGATAGTATAAGATGAGAATGAAACACTCTCCCTCTCTCTCCCTCTCTCTCTCTCTCTCACACACACACACACACAAACATTTAGCATTCCATTTTTTAAAAAACAACACTATTATTGTTTCTATCTCCACAAAGCTGATGGCAAAAATACCATGGCATCAGTAAATCATTGTCTAAGATATTGTCCTGATAAATTACTAATTCTTTGTTTCTGTTTCTTTTTATAAGGTCTTGCAAAGCAGCCCAATTTGAGGCAGATACTTAGTTTTTGATAGCAGGAAGAAAGTCTTCCTACAATGAGTGGCCAGAGATGTTTGCTCTTAAAAGTATTCCCTTGTATTTCCAGGATTTACCAGGTTAGAGTTTCTGCAGAACATGGTAACAGATCGAAGAGTTCATACAAACAGGGCCAGATAGGTTCATTTTACTTTTCTTCCCTCTTATGAGTTGACTAAGCTGCTCTTTACAGAAAATAAATTCCTGTAATCATATTCCAAGGATGAAAAAAAACAGGTACTCTTCTTAACCAATTTAAATGCATAACAAGTAGTGAGAATGAAACAGTCGGGAGTGAATTGGACATATATTGTCCAGCAGAGGAAATCAGTTTTTTGAAGAAATTTTCTATGCAATAATGTATGATTTTCTGAGTTTTCTGAGTATTAATTTTTTTTTGAAAATGTATTGGAAGACTCTGATGCACAGATGAAAAGAAAGTGCAAGTAAGTGGCAGAGTATTTAATTAATAGGAAAACCTGTATTCCCTTTCATTGAGACAGTTGTTGTGCAAAGAAGCAGCCTTGGTTGAAGAATATGGTATTCTGCATATTGGTTTGTGTAACAATTTTTATGACAATAGATTTAAAAAAATATTCAAACTTTCACTATGTATTAACATAAACCAGTAACTACTTTCTAAGCATTTATCAGTATTTCTTGTTCAAATTTTTGGTAGATGTCAGAATAGACTATGACTAGTATTTTTCAAGTGTATTTTCATGCAGAAATATATTTTCAATAGATCTCTTGGAATTGCCTGCAGTGGTGAAATTGCTATTGCAGATGAATTACCTTAATTTTGATTATTAACAGGGATTGTGTTTGACAAAAGAACATTTGCTCCCTAGTGAAATTCCATGCAGTCTGAAAATTCTATTTTCTTATAATAGAAAATTCTTGTTTTTCTTATTTCAGGTAATAGCACCTTCAGTTAAAAAATGGCACAGAGAAAACTTTACTTTAAAGAATGCCTTTAACATTTTGAAATTATTAAAATGTTAATATCTTGTTAATTTATTTTAAACTATTTTAGGATTCTAACTTCAATACACATTTCCCATCGTATGCTTATAAATTCTGTGATCTTATCACATTGTCTTATTAACACTGATGTGATTTGAAGATCCTCATGTTAAAAAAGCTCATAAAACATTGGGGACTTCTGAAGTTTATAAAATCCATTAGATGCCAATTTTTGGATGCATGAGGAATTGATCTTATATTACTAAGGTGATATAGGGCACAAGAATGGCTGAATCAGTTGAAAAAATGGAAGTTATACATCACATGGGATATATGTTTATAATACCTTAGGGTTTCTGTTGGGTATAGGTAGTCACACCTTGTTCTTTTAATGGGAACAGATAAAGAAAACCTCCTGTCACACAGCACAATAGCCTATAGGTTTATATCCTACAGCCATACCTTTCTTTACTGCTGTCCTTCATGGCAGTTTCCTTGTGCATATAGAAGACTTATCTAAACTCCCTCTTGTTTTGAAATTAAGAAACATGATGATTGTGCTACACTTTTCAGCAAATTAAGAATGTATGTTGTTGTGCATTCTATAATATTCTATCCACTACTTTAGGTCCCCCAGAATTTTTTCAAGATCTTGAAGATAAACTTGTAAGGAAGGTTTATTATTGTAAATAAGTTTTTTTTTTATTTTAACATCATTTTACAAGTTGAATGCATTTGTATGTAAATACCTGCAACATTGATTTTTTTTTAAAAATCTCAGATTTATATTAAATGTAAAATTATATTGATTGTAAACATTGTATAGATATAAACAAAATAGTATTTTATTTTTAAACATGTACAGTTTGTGCACTATCATTCTGTGTTCTGCTTGTGCTTTGTAATTCTTCCCTTGCAGGAAAAACAAAAAGCAAAACCAATTATCTTACATTTAAATACCCATAGTTTAAGATTGTAATTTTTAACAAGGTAAACAACTAAAAAGTCCAGCAATTCTGTCTGTGGTTTACCACTAATTTGTTCCAATTTAATTTGTCCTCCTGCTCATAGTGAGAACCTCAAAATAGCCAGCCTGATTTTTGGACACAACATAGAATGTTGTCAATAGTGGTTCAGAGCTTTGATTGCTATGCAAAGACAGTAGCTTGCTGGTAGTTTTCAGATCTATTCATCAGCAAGTTGTTTAGGGATAGGAAAAGACATTTCGGGATGCTACATTTTTAGAAAATGTGACTTGGAATACAGTGAATTTAGGCTGTGTAATACTTTGGCTTGATTCCAAAAAGAGACCCAGAACAGCGTTTTTCAAATGCAGCAACTTTAAGGTGCTAACTGGGAATTCTGGGAGTTAAAAGTTTAGGCATTTTAAAGTTGTCAAGTTTGAAAAACACTGGCCCCCAAAGCATGCATTGGAAAAGATATGATTCTTCTACTGAAGTGCTTCATTAAAGTCCTGCACACTCTCACACCTTTTTGGAATCCGATGCAAAATACCACCCACAAAAGACCTCTGGATGGAAAAAAAGTTTCCTTTGTTCTTAGATTTCCTTTAAATATACAGCAGGTTTAACCTAGAGAAAAGCAGATGCAGAATTCTAGTGCGTAGGTTTTTTTTTACCGAAGTGAATTGATATGACAATTGGGTTGTCATTAGCTGCCAAACAATCATTAAGAGAAAGTCCAAATATCTTTAACAAACATCTTTAAGTAATTCAAGTTGATAATACTGAGACCTGCTTTAATTTAAATTTAGCAAAGCATAGCACAAACATCTACACAGCATCCCCTGAATATAATTCAGGGATTAAGCAATAGGGGTAGACAATTGGATCTTTTCTGTTTTACCCACATAACAGTTATTTTGCACGAGCTTAAATGAATAGCAAATAAGAGATTGTAGATTATCAGAAAATAATTCACTACTAGTAATAGTGGTAGATGACTAGCAAGAGTAGCACTGTAATACTGCATCTGGATTACCTGTCGGATAACCAAACATAAGTTAAAAGAAATAATATAATGCACATGACAGTCTCATGAAGAGGAAAAGCACCTTCCAGCTGAGCAGGGAAAGTCTCTTTTGTACAAAGAAAAGGAAGCCGGTTGCACTATTCACATTGTTTAAAGTACTATAGGAAGAAAAGGGATGGTGTGACTCTCCAATGTGTCTTCCATTACAAAAAGAATGAGTTACTACAATTTTGTGTAGTAAATGTTGCAAAATGTTTCACATAAGGATCTCTACAATATTTCAGTATTGTATAAAGTAATTATGACTAATCAAGCAACAAACATAAGTACAGTGGAACCTCATCATTAATTGGTTCTGGGAGGCATGATGAATACCAAACAAATTTCTCTGATAAGGAATAATATAGTGAATCACAAGGCAACTGACCTCAACAGGTTCAAGCTTATGCATCGAGTACCAAACAAAGGTGAGTACTGCGACAAAAAAATTGTGTCAAAATGCATTGAGTACCAAATTCAATGAGTTTCAAAGCAACTGAATACCAAAGTTCCCACTGTAGCCAAAACGGCAATTATTCCATGTGCATTTGGTAAATTACAAACTCAAACTACAAAGCTGGGAATAAACCAGGGGTGAAATGCTACCTGTTAAGACCAGTTCAACCGAATCGGTAGTGATGGCAGTGGGTGGTCGGATAACTCGTAGTAACAGCAGCGTGTGGCTCCACCCACCCGCCCGGTCGTCGCTACTTTCTGGTTTTAACCAGGAAGTAAGATGTTTTTTACTCTCTGCACATACGCAGAGAGTATGCGCATGTGCAGAGAGTTCTAGTGCACATGTGATTCACGCACACTGCACATACATTTCCAAAACACTAGGGAAGGTAAGTAGATTTCACCCTTGGAATAAATCCCATTATAAGAAAGTGAAGAATGGCCTCAGAGAGCCTCTGAACACCCCAGCTTGATTAGTCTCAATATAATGCATTAGTATACTATAGATCTGATCCAGTTGATCTTGAGGACATGATCTTTGCAGTTTTTTATCCATGGAAATTGTTTCCAATAAGGTTTTTTCCAATGTGTACTTGGTGCTCCGTTCTGACTGTTCCATATAGCAAATTTCACTGAGAAGCATCAAACACTGTTCATATCCTGTAGCTCAAAAGACAGGAATCTTGTTCCTTGGCACAGAATCCAAGTCATCATCCAGGGTCAGCAGGCCCTAGAGCAAGAAAGTATCACAGGCTGTATGTTTTTTTTCTTGGTACAAAATGTAAGAATAAGCAGAAATATCAGTTTTGTAGTCAGGATAGTTCTGACATGTTACTCTTAGAAATCTAAATAATAGTTTTTTTTCCCACTGCACATAATCCTTATTTCAGGATTTGGTGATAAAAATACCATACTGTAAGATGTCACTATATACAGCAAACTGATAGGGCCAGGAGTCATATAGTGCAAATACCGTTAATAACTGATGTTTTGTATTGTCCACTGCCTAGAGGTGGTCTGAGGGAGATGGGTGTCCTCCAGGTTTAATATATAAATAAATAAAATTACAGTAGTTGCATTCTGATGTCTAATACAAGCCAGTCATAGCAATTAATGTGATCAGTGCAATAATATCTTGTCTTTTCCCTGGTGGACACCCACGTTACTTCAGTTCTATAAAGAATCTGAGATACAATCTTGTCGAACTGGTAAAAAGGGAAAATTAATTATACTGTGTTCAGATTTTTTCATGTGGGAGTTTAAACCAGAAACCTTTAAATGCAGCCCAAATCAGGGATGAAATGCTACCAGTTCAGCCAAACCAGTAGCAGTGGTGACGTGGTTTGGAGAACTGGTAGCGGCAGCTGTGCAAGGCTCCACCCAGACATCATTACTTCCTGGTTTTAACCAGGAAGTACTGTTTCGCACACGCACAGAGCACATGCTTCCAAACAGGTAGGGAAGGTAAGTAGATTTCACCCCTGGCCCAAAAGGATTCTGGAAGTGCTTCTTCCAAGAGTATTTCTCCAAGCCAAGAATAACAGCAGCATCAACAAAAGGCAAGCTGGCTAAATAGGAGAGAGAAATATCTCCAACCTTGGCAACCTTAAGACTTGTGGACTTCAACTCCCAGAATTCCTCAGCCAACTTTGCATCAGATTGAGGCAGAGGCACATGGGGAAGGCAGCCGATCCCACCATGCAGGCCGCAGGCAAGCCGAGACATGCAAAGATGAGCCTCCGACAGCCACTCACTCACTGACTTGGCTTTTCACAGACCACATAGTGGGTCTGGATTGCTCGCCTTTCCCTCCCCCCATGATGCCTCTGCCTCCATCAGCTGTCAGTGCTACCACACAGACAAGCCTACTGTGGCTGGCTGCCCGCTCCATCCCACCAACACTCAGCTTTCCTGCATCCCGCGTGGTGCGTCTGGATCACATGCCTCCCCACCTCTGCCTGCTGCTTGGACAGGCCTGCACTGCGTGGGCTGCAGTTGCTGCCGGATAT
>JANHFP010003021.1:115096-135915 GCA_032468135.1 Calamaria suluensis | reverse complement strand
TCAAAAAATATTGCAAATTAAAATACCTTCAAATCTATACCTTTTCCAGTATACATTTCAAAGAATTGAATTTGTCTTACAACAGCTTTTATGCTAGGAAACATAAAACATTTTTAGGAAAAAAAATCCTTGTTAAATAGTAAATTAATGAATTATAAATAAAAAGTTGTAATTGGCCGAATTTTGTTTTAAATTATCTAAATTTAACAAATGGCTCATTCTACTTTTTATTAGTATATAAAATCATTGCACTTTCCATTTAACAATGTAGCTTTTAATCTCATTATCAGAACCATAAAAAAGGACTGAAGTAATGGATTCTTTTTAAAATGCAATGTATTTCAGACAAGATAAATGACTTCTCTTCTCTTTTTTCTTTTCCTTTCTTTCCTTCATGTTTGCAGGTATGTGTATGAATATATTTGTGGATTCTGCAATTCTATATATTCTTTTACCTCTCTCCAAAGAGTCATCTTGTCCAAGTTAGAGCGGGGAGTCAACTAAAATCACATTATATATATATTTTATATATATATAAAAACAAAATAGTTTAAACGAAAAGTTCTAGATGTATAAAGCCGAACAGAAAAGTAATTCGCATTAATTCAAAACAGAATCTCTTTATTGGATTATAGGCTGATTGTGTTTACAGATACATTGCCAGAAGGCTTTTTAATTTTGGGGCAATTTCATTGTTCATAGATAGATATATCTCTCCATAGATACATATCTACAAAATTATGTGGTTATGTGTTTTAAATGAGATACAGCTCCTTCCCCCTTAATGTAATATATATGCTTCCATTTTTATGGCCCTGTGCAAAAGCTATGCAAGTTTGTGAGCATATTTATTCAAAATATCATCATAAGTGAAAGAGGTAAACAACATTATGTTTATGTACCATGTATGGGTTTCCATTCGTGGCAACTTAGTAAGTGCAGCATCCATGAGGAATGGATAGCAACTCTTTGATCCTCTGAATTCCTTGATTTCTGTTGCGCTTCCAAAACTGCAATGTCTTTTGCTTAATAAGCACTGTTAACTTTTCCCTGCCCAGCATCATGCTAAAAATGTTTTCATAATTCTGAATTAAGTAATTTAACCCTAGGTTTAAATTTTAATGGATTAAGTAATGATGGTTTGATACAAAATTCTGGGCATACTTAACCCAAAATGAGTTGTATTGAATTTAGTAAAATTAAACTTTCAACTTAATCCTAGGCTTGTATGGATGCGATCCTGGTTTTCAGGTGCACTTATAATTGAATATGGACTTGAATATGCATTCCAGTGGTATTGTCACAGAGCTAAGAAATTAGCACTCAATATAAGGCAATTGGTGTTGCCTTATATTGAGTGCCAATATATTGACTTCACTAGAGCCATGATGGCTCAGAGGTTAGAGTGCAGTACTGAAGGCTACTTCTTCTGACTTCCGGCTGCCTGTAATTTGGAAGATCAAATTTCACCAGGGTCAAGTTTGACTCATTCTTCCATCAGTCTGTGTTGGGTAAAATGAGGAACCAGATTGTTGGGGGCAATATTCTGACTCTATAAACTGCTTAGAGAGGGGCTGCAAAAGCACTGTGAAGCTGTATATAAGTTTAAGTACTATTGCTGTAATAGACATGTGGCCATTGATGGTGGTCTTTCACAGCTTTTTCAGAGATATACCACTTTCTCTGCAGCATTTTATAGAGTCCTCCTGTATCTTGCACTGCCCTACTGTAACAACCACAGTGGAATTTAATTACTATCACAGCAGGGATGACTGATAAAACAACTCGCCAGATGAAATGATTACTAGTTTAGTAATAGAGAAGTAGTTGCTTCTTACTATCACCCATAGGCGTTAAAATTCTTTTAGAACAATGTTTTATGATTTACTAATAAGAGTCCCATGCTGATCTCAACAGTGTACATTTGCTATGCATTTTGCTAATACCTGACCCAGGAATCCCTTGCCAGGTGAATTTTCCTTTGGGAAAATGAATGTATTATCCATAGCTCTGTTTAAAATATGTCTTACTGGAAAGGTTATGTTGTAGGCTTAATGACACTATATATATATATATATCCTTTGATATTTTCTTTAATAGTTGAAAAATTGACATGCAAAACATACAAAACAACAAGGATTGATTTTCTGCATTCAGTGTGAAATTCTCACTCTGATCAGTTCCAAGGTGGCCACTAGCCACAAAGCGAAATGGCAAGATATCAATCTTGTACCTGTAGTCCAACCATGTTATATCAGGATCAGTTCATTGTAGCGGAATGATTAGGAAGATGCCCAAAAGACTCATTTAATAGATGAATGGTTGATGTGTTAAATAAAAAGGAAATTATCTTTGGACTAGTGATCATGGAGATGTAATGTTTTATATATTTAAATGGGCTTCATGCAGAACTTTATACGGAGTTACAACATTTAGAAAATTGTGGCAAAGTTCTCTGTAGCCATTTGTTGGCAAAGCTGGCAAAACATCGGTTGATAATAATGGAATAAAATATTTGAATATCAGACTATTTAGAATAGAATAGCATTTTTTTATTGGCCAAGTGTGATTGGACACACAGGGAATTTGTCTTGGTGCATACGCTTCTCCGTGTATGTAAAATAAAAGATATGTTTGTCCAGAATCATAAGGTACAACACTTGGTGATAGTCATAGGGTATGGACAAGTAATCAAATTGTATTAGGAAACAGTTGTAAATCCATATTTGATTCAGCCTTTAAATCAGAATTGAAAAATTGGAGGAAAATTCAGATGGGAAGAATTTGGGAAGCATCCCTTAGCTATTGTGCAGGGCAAAACTCATCCATTTCACTTTGTTTTTAGATTCTAATCAGGCAAATGCAATTGGCAGATGTCTTTCTTGTTTTAGTACTCTACTTTGACTTTGTAGTTTTCTTGGGGCTTTGTTAATAGCTAGCGCATTTAAAACTTTGTTTTATTTTCAAATGTATTAGTTGCTCTTCCAGAGAAAGATTCTGCCCAAGGCAGCATATCAATAATATAGAATAGAAACAGGGAAAAAAAACAATGAAAGCTAAGAGGCAGAGCAGGCACAGCAAGCAGTAAACTAGAGTGCAATATCTAAAACTAAGTTGAAAAGATTTTCAGATGCCTCTTAAATGCCTGCAAGGGAAGCTTTAGCTGGGCTTCTCTGGAGAGTAAATTCTACCAAGAAAACTCAAGGCTGTATTCTTCTTAGTCTCTACTTATACCAAGATTCAATATTGAAGGCAGTATGTCCAGAATTTTTAGAAGTTGAGGACAAGCATCTCTGAAGATAATTGATAGAGGAAACCCGCATAAATGTTTCTCTAGAATGCAGTACTCGCTGCTCACTCCAGGAGTTTGATTCTGAATGGCTCAGGGTTGACTCAACCTTTCCCATTTTTTTCTGAGGTTGGTAAAATGAGGACCCAGATTGTTGGGGGTGATATGCTGATTCTGTAGACCACTTAGAGAGGCCTGTAAAACACTATGAAGCTGTACATATGTCTAAGTCAGTGGTGGGTTTCTATCGGTTCGCCCCAGTTCGGGCGAACAGGTAGTGGCAAACTCAGAAGGCTCTGTCCACCTGCCTGGACATCATCACAGATGCTCTGTGCATGCGCAGAAGTACCGTGCACACACACTTGTAGTGAAGGAAAGAGAATCCCAGTACTGGTCTAAGTGTTATTGCTTTTGCTATATGTTGAAGAACGGAGGAGAAACAAATAGCAAATACATGGTGTAACTAAAGACATGTTAATATAGGGATATGGTTTGCTGATGCAGTAGTTGTGGGAGTTACTACATGTTTGAATTCAGCCTGGGGACTGAAATTGGAAGAATACCATTATTGTTTCCCTATGCAAAAAGAAATGTAGTTAGGTCAATGCAAAAGGACAGATTTTGGCAGGATTATGAAGTGGCAATGCACAACATTTGGTTACTGTGTCTGATCCCTCAGGTGAGACTAGTAAAATGTTATGAAAAGATTGCATCTCTTTCCATATCATTGAGGATAGGGTGCTTAAATTAAAAAAAATGTTTGCAAAGAATTGGGAGAATTGCAAACAGGATTGGATTGGATTAGTTCAGATTAGTTTTGGAAATGCACAATAGACTCTATAAGGCAATAGGTGTGTTTGTGTGTGTGTGTGTGCCTATGTGCATAAACTCTCTTTGTGTGTATAAACCTTCAATTACTACTGAAAGGGAAGATAAGGGAAATAGATAGGGTCTCATCTAACTTGAATATTTCCCTTTAAAGTTATGCAGCTGATTTTGAAAAAGATACTATGATATTTCCTATCACACTATATTTATGTATTAATGGATTTTTCCCCATGAAATGTCTATCTCTCTTCTGCAGGTAACCTTTGCCCATGACACTTGTTTGATATTGAGGGCCTTTCCACAGCAATCAATTGTGATGTCATGCATGGAAAGATTATGAGGTCAAAAAGCACTGAAGGCGGAATTAAAAACAAGAAATGGGAAACAGTCAATGAAAAGCACAAATATTTAAAAGTCAGGTATTCAAAAGGAATACGAAACAGCTCAAAAATCATAGCACTGCTCAAAAGCATTCCGTTTGAGTGGTGGGTATTTTGAAAAAGTCAAGTTTTTAAATCCATTTTAAATCTATCCATTTACGTGAATGGAGGGATGAACCCTAAATCAGACCAAGATCTTTCAGATATGTAGTTCTAATTGCCATCACCATGGGTGGGCTACCATTTATTGGAACTTGAATGGTCGTGATGGAGTTATAGTTTGGGGCAAACAGGCAGAGAGTAATAGACTGACTGCAAAGATCTTTAATTGTAAAAAGTTATAAGGGGGGGGGAAGGCATTACTATATAAGAATTTTTATAAAAAGGAGATAGAGGGGAGATAGTAAGAGAAGATAAAATGATTATATTCTTTGGAATTTATGAAGCAGAAGATTAGGATAAGGGACCTCCCAACAAGGAAGAAATATGTCCTGGAAATAGAGAAGTGGAAATGAAACTCAGAAAAATTAAGAAAGGGACAAAAATCAAGCTATAGAGCTGAATGAGGGAGAAAAACTGTTGTGGACCTAGCTACCAAAAATTCCACAACAAAAGCAACAGCAGCAATAACAACAATGACAATGACGACGACAACAACAACAACAACACACCAGGTAGGAGGAAAGGCAGTTGTGAAAGTGACTCATATAAACAGTGGGAAGAAAGAAAAGGGGAGAAAAGATTATACCCCCCAAAAGCACCATTTTAAAATGGTAAGCCACCAAACTGGGGAAATCTCTTTAGACACAGGTCATGTTGAGTGGTTGAAAATCCTTCCAAGTTAAGAAATGGGATTGCCCCAACTCCCGAGGCTACCTGCTCCTGGATTTTTACCTTTTGGCAGCTGGTAAATTTGTGCTCTCCCAGCACACCAGAAAAACTCTCCCATTTCTCAGGCAATGAGAGACAAAGAGGAGAAGCAGGTCTTTGGGATAGCTACCCTTACTGAAACTGACTCACTTGCCTATAGAAGGAAGAAGTTAATTCTTATAGAACAGGTCAACAAGCAGCAAAGACCCATTCTCTTCTACTTCCCTCCTACTTTCCTACTCCATCTAATGGCAGGAGAACCAGGGAAAGGAGGAGGAAGAGGAGAAGCATATGATGGTCATAAATCACTTTCCTCAGCACCATCGTAATTTCAATCACTGGATAAAAATAGTTCTAAGTTGAAGGCTACTTGTAATGCTGTATGTCTTTCCCCAACCTCAGAAGCATTGCTAAAAAAAATGAAATTGACATGTAAATTTCAATGATGCAGGCTTTTGAGATAAATTAATTCTGGCAGAAGTTTTTAAAACTGATATTAAACACCCAGAATAATAAACTTGATCAATCTCTGCCTAACCAAATACTTTTAATTCAAAGGTACACCCATGGGATCACCACTTTCAGGATACAAAGTGGAGGTCTGGAATCAATACAACTCCCACAAATACAACCCAAAATATCGATCAGATATATAAACCATACCTGCATCATAATAATCAGAAACCACCAATAGACTATCACAACCACATGGCACCAGCAAAGGACACAAACCAACTAAAGCCCTCCAAAACATTCTAAGCCAATAAAAAACTAGCCCCATAACAGTCATCTACAACAGAGAGTATAAAGACTGTAACATCCACTACATAGGACAAACAGGCAGAAGACTGGCAGAACGCATCCATAAAAACCAACGAGCAATCAGAAGACATGATAAGAACTCTTTAAATTCACAAAATATGGGCAGACTTAACCACAGCTTTAACTTGGAAACTGTGACCATCTTAGACAAAGCCCAGTCTAAAAGTTGTAGAAAATTCTTGGAAATCTGGAACTCTGACAAATCAGCCATCAATAGATAGGCAGATAGAAAACATCTACATACTGTACAAGAGAGACAACCAACAAGTCAACAAGGAACAAAAAGATCAAAACACCACCAGCAATTGATACACAGATGAGTATTGGATTAACATATTAACATCAGTTCAGCAATCAAGAAGTAAAGAATACCCCAATCAAAGGACTGCCAAACAAGTTAACAATAAACAGTCCAACCAAAGAACCACCAAGGCCACTCCCATCAAAACAGACAGATCAAGTCACTATGCTATAAATCGAATGCAAACTCTACTACCGTTGATGTTGTTGCCTGGTTTGGGTAATGTTTCCACTCCTGGTGACCCAAGTGGTTCTGTGGTTGCCCTCTCATGATTGCTGAAAGTTGTAAGGGCCTGGATTGGGGACAACAGGTTTTGATTGAATCTTGTGTTCTGACCTAGGCTTCCCAAGGGCATGAAGCAGACTCCTTGTCCCGACTTTTTATTAAGTTACTGTGAATTCCTCTCATTCACATCCAGCAAAGTCTTTCAAGGGAGGATTTACAGTCACAGACATTATCTGGCTTGGAAAGCAGTCAGGCCGATATCTTCAAAACATGGCAAGACATCTCTGAGAGTCAAGAACCAATTAAGTAAACTAATTGTCTCCTGCAAACTGCCCTACCCTTTCACTTCTCTTTTACTCCCTCTCGGAGGGGCCATTCATCACCCACCTGTGGCCTTACTCCCAAAGTCGACCCTTGTTTTTTAGCTGTTCCCTTCATATGGCAACTGTGTGCATATGCACACTGGGAACAGGCTCCAGCTATTCATCTCCCTCACTGATGTCTGAAGGCAACTGATAACTGGCATACGGCCCTAGTCCCCTCTCTGCCTCCAATGCAGAGCCCTCATCAGAGCCTTCCCCAGACTCCAGAACTGACCCATGTTCCTCCCCAACCCATTCACTGTCCAAACCTGCTGCCAGCTCTGTTGGTCAGTCAAATGTTGGGTATTAATGAAAACAAAAGACAGGAGGTATATGGACTTGATGGCAGAGTTTTTAATACAATTATGCAGTTCTTTATTCACCTCCATACTTTCAGGAAAACTTGGCATGCTGTCCAGTTTAGGATCTTGAGAATATTAATTGCAACTGAAATATAAAGATAATTTTCTACTGAAATATAAAAATACTTTTCTGCTGAATTGACTAGCTACAAGTTAGATTCCTAGCATTTATCTCAGGGCTGATCAATCCAGAGAATTACCACAGCTGCTTAACCCATATCAGATGCTGAGCAGATAAATTTACCTGCATTTTTCCTATCAGTTCTGATTCAATTTGATGAAACAAAAATTGCTTCTGAAATTTCTTACAAATGAGACAAAAAAAAAATTAGTGGCATTTTCATGGGAAGAGAGGGAAGTTTTTACACTTCTTTAATTATCAGTTGCTCAAGGGATATTTACCAACATCATGACTTACATAATATAATCCCAGAGGTTTTCAAATCTCCTGCTTTCCCATGCTTCCATTCAATCCCAAGGGAAGATGATGAATGACCTCCTTCCATTCCAAAAGGAAGACATTTTGAGGATCTTCACAGTCTCACTACCTGTTGGGGATTTTTTTTCTTCAGCTGGAGAAATTCTGAGAACTCATACATATAGAAGAGAATATAATAGGGCCATTTGTCTCCATCTAGTTGCATGTTCATTTTCCAAAAGACCCAAGGAAAACTTAGAAGTTGAGATGAACATATTTCACCACAACATATTTGATTAATTGCAGGGGCAAATATGAGGATACTAGTGCCAAATCAATTTTCCTGAGACACTGCTGATATTCTGAGTTGGATGCAACATGTACAGTATAGTGTCATAATGGTGGATATCTTAAGCCAATGGCCCACAACCTTTTGGGCACCAGGGCCTGGTTTCGTGGAGAAAGTTTTTTCCATGGACTGAAGGTTGCATAGTTTTGTATCCTGCCTCTACCCTGAAGATGAAGCTTTGCTTGTTTGCATGGCCTGGTTGCTGGCATGCCACAGACCAGAGGTGGTTCACAGACTGGGGATTGGGGACCTCTGACTTAAGCAGTTGCCTACATTATCTCTATCAGTCTTTTTAACTTGTGAAATACTACAGTACCTGGCTTTACTATGTTGTTGGTGATGGTGGACAAGAGTAGAAACTTTATAAGTCTACCTTTGTTTACACAATAAATAGATAATAATAATCTCCCTTATTCTGGTCACTGGTGCTGCTTCTCACCATAAATGAAAGAAGACAGAGCCTTCAAAAATCCCTTATTCCTAATGCCATTGCCAACCACTCAAAAAAGCCGGAATGGAGATGTCCAGCTGTGATAAAGGGATCTTCCAGGGCAACTCCCATGTAAATGTCCCAATAAAACTAGAAAGTAAAGATACCTGATAGGAGGGAGTGGTGCTGATGGGCCCCATTTTGAACAAATGTAGTAATTTTAAGCTACCGCCCTCAAGGTAATTGGCAGAGGAAGGTTAAATTTAATGTGCCAAGAATGTAATTTTGCTAGACAAGAAACAGAGAAGCTTACTTCCCTGTTACACAACTCTCCTAGGCAGTACGTAATGGAAAAGCACTGTCATCCTGTAGCAGATTATTAATATTTTCCCACCATCCCCCAATGCCAAATAATACATAGTAATAGCTACATATCTGTCATATGCATAATATGTGGGTTCAATTATGTGTGCATACTTTCATAGAACTGACTGGTTTTCTTGCAAAGTTTTCATGTCTCCAAACTCATTTGGATGAAACAGATTGCCTTGTGCTGGTTTTTGATCTCACCAATAATCAAAGCAATATTAAATAATCATGATGAAGATCTAGATGCAGAACACTGTCAGCAGTTTATTCTTGTGGTGTTAGGGGAAAAAATATATAATGGCTCCTGGATTTTAAAGCGAGGACTTTTGGCTCTGTTCAATATATCTTGGTAATTGCATCCAGTAAGAGTCATCTAGAATAACCTAAAATATATATTGAAATGAAAACCCACATTTTTGACATGTCTTCTTGACACATGGGTCAAATAAGATCCAAAAAAGATTGAACAAGTGTAGAACTGTGAGTTATGGTTGACCAAACATTAAGTGTTGTGCAAGGGTGTGGAGATACATGCACATAAACCATGAGCAAAAGCGAGTGTGTGAGAAAAGAGATTGCCGAACCATATTTCTGCTGAGGCTCAAATTACTACTTGTGCTGTTTCAGCTTTATCTGCCTCAGAGATGTTAGGAGAGGACGAACAAGAAGGGACAGGAAAGGCCCTGATAAAGCAGTAATGAAGATGGATTAATTAGTAGGAGACCCAGAATAGGTGAGGCTGTACAAATCCAAGAGAGGTTTCCAAAACAAGCATAATTTGCATGCAAATTTCAAGTTGAAAGATAATAGCAGGGAGGGTGATCCTCACACTGGAAATGAAACAAATGAAAAAGGGTTTCTGATAAAGGAGAAAAGAACACACTAATTCATCTTTGAAATGTCTGGAATCTTCAAGTGAGATTGGAACAACTCTTTCCTGAAACCTTGAAGAACGGCTGCCAGTCAGTGTTGATAATACTGGCGTGGAATGGACATGTCCTGAGCAACCACAGAAGGAAAATTGGCCATCCTTTCCGCAACGATCACTGTAGGCTTCAGCACAGACCATTAATGTTTCTGACTTGGTTCTAAATGGCCCTTTTCTTAGAGAAAAGCAGAATTCTCAGCTTACTTTTATTATTATTCTTATTATTATTATTATTATTATTATTATTATTATTATTATTATTATTATTAGATTTAGAATTAGAATTATATACCGCCCCTCTCCTCACGAACTCGGGGCAGTGTACAGCCATAATTTAAAAGACAAAAACGTGTACAATTGTATTTTGCACTTGATATCTGTCTGCCTGCATCTTCCCATTGGTTAGTTCCCAAGTCAATTTGTCTTTCCAGGTTTCTATCTGAATTCTAATCAAACTTTCTGGGGTTTACCCACATATTTTGCAAAGCTGGAGGTATCTCATACCTTTAGTCTTAGCTAATATTTGTTTATATCTAGATAAATAGATACATATAGACTATATTTGAAATTCTTCACAGAATCTTGTCCACAAGATTTCCTACAATTTAACGTACAGAGATATTTCACAAGAAGAGTCCTCCACTCCTCTGCTCGCAACAAAATACCTTATGCCAATAGACCTGAAATTCTGGGTTGACTTGAAATTACGCTGCCTTCGGTATGACCTAAGCATAGCTCATAAAATCATCTGCTACAATGTCCTACAAGTCAAGGACTACTTCACCTTCAACCACAACAATACAAGAGCAAACAATAGATACAAAATTAAAGTGAACCGCTCTAAACTCAACTGCAGAAAATATGACTTCAGCAACAGAGTGGTCAATGCCTGGAATGCACTACCTGACTCTGTAGTCTCATCCCCAAACCAGGGGTGAAATCCAGCAGGTTCTGACAGGTTCTGGAGAACTGGTACCAGAAATTTTGGATAGTTCAAAGAACTGGCAAATGCTACCTCTAGCTGGCCCAGAGTGGGGAGGGAATGGGAATTTTACAGTATCCTTCCCCTGGAGTGGGGTAGGAATGGAGATTTTGCAGTATCCTTCCCCTGCTATGCCCACCAAGGCATACCATGCCCACCAAGCCACACCCAAAGAACCAGTAGTAAAAAAATTGGATTTCACCACTGTCCCAAACCCCCAAAAGTTTAACCTAAAATTGAGAATAAGGGGCGTGCATAAGAGTGCCAGCGTACCTGCCATCCCTGTCCTAATGTTCTTTTTATTTGTATTCATTTTATGTATTCAATTCTTGCTTATACTTACATATATTGTCTAATATGTACTTGACAAAAATAAAAATAAGTTAAAAAAATTCTCAGTTAGTTCTAAAACCTGGTTTATCCAAGAGCAAGGTTATATATGTTGTGCAGGCACAGCTATTACATATTGGTGCCATTATTATCAATCTACTGACACTGACGTTAAAAACAGTCACATTAAATTATGGATTTTGCCAGAAAATGATTAAGGGCACAAGAAAGCCTTGGAGGATTAATGCTGGTCGTCCTAACAATATGTAGAAAGTAAGGAAGATGACACTGAAGAAAATATATAAGAACCTTTACTTAGTCAAAAGGCGCTGAAACATTTTGTAAATCCAGAGAAACAAGATAACATTCAGAAATAGCTGAGGTTGTCCCAATTCAATAGAGTAGAAGAAGAGACAGTAATTAAGCACAATCAAACTTGTAGCCAGTATCAATGGATAGTAGTTTTAGCTCTTTCTGTAGAGTTGGTTTCCTGGTCTGGCCTGTTTTCATCAGTCTGATTTCATCAGTTTGGTCTGATGAATTCATCACACATAAGTTATTCTATATGGGTCAAATTCTCTATCTGAAATTGAAATCTTTGACGTTTCCACTTTAGATGACTATTCACAATGTTTTAACTATTAGGAACTATCCCAGTCCTGTTGCTTCAAGGTTTCCCTCACACATATGTGCTAGTCGTTTCCAACTCTAGAGGCCGGTGCTCATCTCCGTTTCAGAGCCGAAGATGTCCGAAGATGTCTCCGTGGTCATGTGGCCGGCATGACTAAAGCATGGAACGCTGTTACCTTCCCACCAAAGGTGGTCCCTATTTTTTCTACTTGTGCTTTCAAAACTGCTAGGTTGTCAGAAGCTGGGACAAGTAACGGGAGCTCACCTCATTACACGCCACTAGGGATTTGAACAGCTGAACTGCCTACCTTCCAATCGACATGCTCAGCTGCCTTACCTGCTGAGCCACCGTGTCCCTCGCAACCCCCTTATGGAGGTTGTCAAAGATGGTTTTCTGCACAACTGTCAGGTCAGCCGTCTTTCCCATGATTGTGATTCCTACTGAATCAGACTGAGAGACCATTGAAAGGCTCAGGAACCCTTTGCAGGTGTTATGGCTTAATTGGCTGATTAGAGTGGGACACTTTGAGCCTAGAATATTGAACCTTTTCACAATATTCTAATTTCCTGAGATTGTGAATTTGGGGTTTTCCACGGCTTAAGCCACAATCATCAAAATTATGACAAATCAAGGCTTGAATTATTTCACTTTGCATGTAATGAGTCTATCTCATATTAGTTTCACCTTTTAAGTTGCATTACTGAAATAAATGAACTTGTGCACGATAGTCTAATTTTTTGAGTTTCACCTATACCTTGCGATGATGTGGCCATCAGTTCCTTTGCCTGCTTCAGTGCATTTGCAGAAAAAAGGGCATAAAGTAGTGAGATCAGTAGTGGGAAATCTATAATTATTGATCTCATGTTATCTCGCACTACAGTGCCTTAGGCCTCTATTCTCTGCTAACCCAAGGCATGCAGGAGATCCTGCAAAGGGAGGGAAGGCCTCTTCGTTTTCAAAGACTTTTTGAAATCTGGATCTCATGCAGTCCTCAGTTCTTAAAAGAACAGAGGCCTAAATTACTGCGGTGTGAGGTCACCTGAGATTTGTAGCCTGAGATCTTGCACTATTGGTCTCGTGTGATCTCTCACTAAAATACTTTAGGCTTCTGTTCTCTGCAAATTGACACCTGTACCAGATCCGGCCAAAGAGCCCTTACAAGCTGATGGGACTTTGGGGCAGTGAAATAGCCATTCTTGAATTATTTATTTATTTTATTTATTAAATTTCTATACCGCCCCTCTCCTTGCGGACTCCAACCTTTTGAGTCTCGGCATGAAGAGTGCTTAGAAACCAATGGGAGGCTTCAGCAAGGGATTTTGCTCCAAAGTATCATCTCTGGGGTCAAGGAACAGACGCCAGTGTCTGCCAAACAGACACCCTGGTGCAGCTGCTCCAAGGTACATGGGGGAAGAAGGAGCTTGTTTCAAAATTGTTTCATTTCTCACAGGTGTCTGCTGAAATTAACCCACCCCTAATAAATATTTTCTCCTATTTCCTCCTTGAATGTTATTGAATTATTATGAAATTCAGTGGTGAAAAAAGTAAAGTTCTACATTTAGGCAAGAAAAACAAAACGCTCAGATACAGTATATGACTATATGTGCTACCTTGCTCAATTGTAGTATCTGTGGAGTTCTAGTGGAGAACCATTTAGATATGAGCCAGCAGCTGCCAAAAAAGCCATCACAATTTTAGGCTGCTTAAACACAGGGACAGAGAAATCAAGATCACATGAAGTGTTAATACCTCTTGGGAAGGCCACACTTGGAATACAGCATCCAGTTTTGGTCGCCACAATGTAAAAAAGATGTTGAGAACCTAGAAAAAGCGCAGAGAAGAGCAACAAAGATGATTAGGGGACTGGAGACTAAAACACATAAAGAGCAGCTGCAGGAACTGGCCATGTCTGGATTATTTAAAAGAAGACTAGGGGAGACATGATAGCAGCGTTCCAGGATCTCAGGAGCTGCCACAAAGAAGAAGGAGCCAAGCTATTCTCCAAATAGCTGGGTGGAAACTAATCAAGGAGAGGAACAGCTTAGAACTCCTTCCGCCGTCTGGCGTGGTCCGCGCGACTGGGAGTGCTGTCTTTATGCTGGTTCCTCCTGGATCCCGGCAAATAAACAACGATACGAGCAGGACCACAAGGATGGTTTATTTCAGGACCGAACAGGCATGACACGCCCCGAGTCCGCGAGGAGAGGGGCGGTATATAAATATGATTAAATAAATAAAGAACTAAGAATTTTCCTGACAGCGATAACAATTAATCAATGGAACAACTTCAGAAGTTGTGAATGCTCCCAACAGTGCAAGCTTTTAAGAGGATGTTGGATAACCATTTGTCCGAAGAGGTGTAGGTTTTCCTGCCTAAGCAGGGGGTTGGACTAGAAGACTTCCAAGGTCCCTTCCAACTCTGTTATTCTATTCTATTCCTTAACTCAAAACTGATTGAGTAAGATTTGTAGATATATTGATAATTGTTAAAGAAAGGGATGTTGTCTAGATATTTTCAAAGCCTTCATGACTCATGAATATAGAAATCATCATGCCTATATCACACCCCTGTAAGCATGCAAACAAACAACCTAATGGAATTTCGAAAGTAAATTCACTTGACTTTCTACAGTTTGATCTTTTTCACTAACGTTGTTACCATTTTCATTTCCCTTTTGCTTTGAAGGTAATAATGGGCAGAAGAATCAAGATTCCTGTGAATTCTTCCAATTGATCAATGCTAAACACAGAACAGAGAAGTTTGGAATTCAAATGGAAATAGAAAACCATGATAGAAACCAGTCAAATTATTGCAATCAGGAAAGCTTATTTTCCAATGATGGTCCGATGCCAGACTTCCTTGCCCAACAAGAGAAAATAAGGAAAAAATATACTGAAAAGACTGTGAAGCTAATAAAAGCTAAAGTACACGATTCAACCCAAAACAAAGGAGAAGATGCTATAAGAAGACACAATGGAGAAAATTGCAATGGGACATTCCTTCCTTCCCTTGGAATGAAAGAGAAGCCTTATAAATGTCTGGAATGTGGAAAATGTTTTAGAACAAGCAGGCAACTTACTATCCATAAAAGTATCCACACAGGGGAAAAGCCGTATAAATGCATGGAGTGTGGAAAGACCTTTGCTTGTAGTAGTGGACTTAGAAGGCACAAAAGAATCCACTCAGGAGAGAAACCATATAAATGCATGGAATGTGGAAAGACCTTTGCTTATAATAGTGTACTTAGAAGGCACAAAAAGCTCCACTCAGGAGAGAAACCATATAAGTGCATGGAATGTGGAAAGACCTTTGCTTATAGTAGTGCACTTAAATGGCACAAAAAGCTCCACTCAGGAGAGAAGCCATTTAAATGCATGGAATGTGGAAAGACCTTTGCTCAAAGAGATTATCTTATTTCCCATAAAAGGATCCACACAGGAGAGAAACCGTTTAAATGCATGGAGTGTGGAAAGACCTTTGCTCAAAAACGTCATCTTATTTCACATAAAATGATCCACACAGGAGAGAAACCGTTTAAATGCATGGAATGTGGAAAGACATTTGCTCAAAAACGTCATCTTTTTTCCCATAAGATGATCCACACAGGAGAGAAACCGTTTAAATGCATGGAATGTGGAAAGATGTACACTGAGGACAGTAAACTTAAAAGACACAAAAAGATCCACACAGGAGAGAAATCATTTAAATGCACGGAGTGTGGAAAGACATTTGATCAAAGAACTAATCTTATTTCCCATAAGATGATTCACACAGGGGAGAAGCCATATAAATGCATGGAGTGTGGAAAGACCTTTGCCCAAAAAGGTAATCTTAATTCCCATCAGATGATGCACAAAGGGGAGAAGCCATATAAATGCATGGAGTGTGGGAAAACATTTACTCGTGGCAGTGGACTTGGAAGACACAAAAAGATCCACACAGTTCAATAATTAATTTCAACGTCTGAAGCTCACAATTATTATTTTTTTACGGTACAACTTGTTTCTCTGCCCACAATGGCGAGAAACTTGACAAAGTTGGAAGTTAGGTAAGATGGCAGGAGCAACCGCCATCTTGTTCCACTTGCCCCAATGGCAACAGCAGACTGGCTGCTTTCCTTCCCTGCCATCTCTTTATCTCCTCACCATCTGTTTATCGAGAGGGGTGGCAGGTGGGGAGCGGGTAGGTGGGGGAGAAGCTAGACGCATGGAGCGAGACGGCTCCTCTTGCCATCTCTTCTCCCCCCACCCTTGCTGGTCATACCAGGGTTTCCTGTCCCTCACTTAGCCACCTGCTCCCTTCATGGGTGAAATTTGGGGGTGGCACTTGGGGAGGGGTGGGGCGGGTGAGAAGTGAGGCACGCTTCCTACCTGACTTCCAGCTTCATTGGGTTTCTTGCCATTGTGTGCAGGGAACCAAGTTGAACGGTAAAAAAACTTAGCACCAGTTTGAGGAGTTGGAATTAATTGATTGAACTTGTGAGAAGTTTTTTTTTAATGGTACAACTTGTTTCTTTGCACACAACAGCGAGGAACCTGACGGAGCTGGAAGTCAGGTAGGATGGGAAGAGGACCCCCGTCTTGCTCCACTTCTTTATTGCTCAACTAAGCAGTGTTTTGACTGAAATGTGTTCTCAGATGGCAATAGTCCCCCATGCAAGACTTAAACCTTCCCGGAAGACTATTTACAATCATCACTCTGCTCCACTTGCTTGAGGAGGGTATTCCCGGTTGTCCCGTCCACTAAACAGCCAACCAGGAGGCCGCATGGGGTCGTCTTCGGGGAAGCCACAGCATCGGCTCATGCTCCTTCAGGCCCAGCTTGCTGAGGATGGGGTGAGTTGCCCTGATATCTCCCCCCCCCCCGACTCATTGCTGCCTTGCTTACTAAATAGTGCTCATGGCAGTGTCGTCTTTGGGAAGAAACGAGTAGCAGAGAGCCACAAGGAGCCAGAGAAAGAGAAAAAGGAGAAAACAATGGAGGGAGAGGATGAGAGAAGAAAAAGAAACAAGAGAATGGTGAGAGAGAAAAAAGGAAAAAACAAATGAGGGAGAAATGAGAGAAAAAGGGAGAAAAAAATAATGGAGGATGAGAGGAAAAAGATGAGAGAATGGGAAGAGGGAAAGAAAGAGGGAGAGGAAAAAGAAAAACAAATGGGGGGAGGGAGAGAGGGGAGAGAGAAAAAGGGAGAAAGAGAAATAAAATGAGGGAGGGTTTCTCCATGGAGGGAAACCACAATTCTCATGTATTGTACAACAATGAATTTATTCATATTCAATCTTTTTTTTTTCAAATACAGTCATGTCATCTTCTGGAACATCCTTAAAACTGCACACCCTGAATTCAAATCTTGAGTTTTTTGTGAGTCCATTTTGTTTCAAATCACTGATCCCAATTGCTGATCTTGTTAAAGTGTGGCAGGTGGGGTTAAGTACCCTAAATATTACACATCTTTTTATAAAATACTTAGTTAACATAATCAAACTCTTTCTGTCTCTCTCTGAAATAACCTTGCTATTAGAATAAGGAACTAAGGTTACGGATATGACTGGAACATTATGACATCATAAAGAAGGGGGAGCTGGGGGGGAGCCAAAGGGAATAGGGAACTAGTTAAAAGTGTAAAGTGGGAAAACAAGATAATGACCTATGCTAACATAAGTAATGGAAAAAGGAAAGATTTGAAACTAGCAAACAGGAAGAGATGGTGTAAGATAATGAGCGATAAGCCATGTATGGAAAGATCCTATTGCAAACTTCGTAAACTATGAACTCCCCCTTTTAAATGTCCTACATGTATGGCAAAGATAAGAGAACACCTCAAAATGCCTACGCTCTAGAAAAGGTTGGAGTTGTTACTATAAAAACCACACCCTGAGCTTATTGTCTTTGGTACGAAAGTACCCAGAACCAAGGTGCACCTCAATAAATCTGTTCTATCCCTCGGTTTTGTCTTCTGATTTGGTGAGTGTGATTTGCTGCAACAAAAGGGAGTACCTCCTGTCCATGGAGCCTCCTCGTACGTTACTTGTTGTCCAGTGCCTCCTTGACTCAAGTCACAAGCTCTGGCAGGCTAGGCTTCAAGAAGTTGCCACACACTGGTTTCTTGGCATTCTGTTCTTGATATGCGCCTTGATTTTGGTACGGGATGTTCTTGAACAGCTTGTTAATGGCGACATCCAGCGTCTGCAGGTATCATAATTTGACTAGTACTGCACTGGGAAAGAAACTTTTTCCATATCTTTGGCACAGTTAGTGCTGACTGAATCCCAAACCAGCACACATACCTCTTTGGCCAACACGTACAAGAAGTGGAAGCATTGGCTCTGCCCACTTCCTGATAGCTCCTTGGGTGCACCAGGCCTTTCTGAAACCCTTTTGATTTTGTGCTCTTTTCCCTTGGTGATTATTAGCGGTGTGACTTTGCTTCCATCCAGCCGAAAAGCCAATGTGTATGTCACATGCGTGCTTTCATATCCTTTTGAGGGAATATTAAATCGATGCGGCACCCCTCTGATCAATTATTGTTTGAGCCCCTTGGCCGATTAACACCGGAGTTTCGTCCATGGCAATCATGTTGGAGAGCTGGTGTGGGAATTGGGGACATACGGTGTAGGTGTGTGTAGAAAGCTACCTATCTGCTAGTATGTCTTTGATATCCACATGAGTTCACTCTCTGTTTTGGTAGTACCAGGTAAACTCACTGAGAATAAGCTAGCTAAAACTCCTGATGTGGGATGATGTCAACTAGTCCCCAGGGGAATTAGATCATCTGGTTCCCACCAAGAAGATGCCCATAGTGATCGGACGGACATGTCCAGGAGCCCCCACTAAAGATAATGCTGTATCATCATCTTCTGCCTTCCGTAAAACTATAAAGCTCAATAAAACTCTCCTTAGGCAGACATTTTTGCCACCAGTGCGATGCCTGCCTCCTGAATTGCAACAAGCTGGTACTTGGCAAAGTCAATGCCATCAACGAAGGACTTGAGTGCAAGTGCCCGTTTGACACGTTTCAGCTCATGGACTCGTTTCCAACAAAAGCTGGGTGTGGCCAACTCATGTCACTTCCCCCCAGTCACATGACCTCTCCCAGCCCCACCTACCCAGGTTTTGTGGTTCCCAATGTTTCTGTGAGAAATGGGTCTCTCTCCCTCTCATTTCTGTTTATCTCTCTTTCCTCTCCCTCTTTTCTTTCTCTCTCCCCATTCCCATTTGTTTCTCTTATTCCTCTCTCATCCTCTCCCTTCATCATTTTCTCATTTCTCTCTCCTTTTTCATGTGGCTCTTCACTGCTCTGTTCTTCCCTGAAAGCAACACTGCTGTGAGCTGCCGCTTTTGAAACATGCTGCGCCTTTGAGGAAGCCAAGCAGTGCTGGGTCTGTGGATGGGGGGCTGTGGAGGTGTCAGTGCTGCTCCCTTCTCAGCAAGCTAGGCATGAAGGAGCATGAGCTGCTGCCACAGTTTCCCTGAAGATGACCTGACGAGGCCCCTGGCTGCCTGTTTCAGCACTGGGATGGGGCCACAAGTTAGGGTACCCTCCTCAAGCAAATGGAGCAGAATGATAGAAACTAGTCCGCTGGGGAAGCTTAAAATCTCACACGGAGGACTTTCACCACCCAAGGAGGCTTTTCAATCAAAACATTGGTCAGCTGCAGTTTTTAGATTTCACCCCTGCTGACCTTCCTGTCGTCTACCATCCCCCAAAGTCCATTTCAGCTATCTTGTCCAGAAGTAAAATGTTGAGGCTGTTCCTTTTCTCCTTTATCCTGTTGTTGTTGTTAATTTTGAAGCTGTGTCTGACCCATCGCAACCCCATGAACGTTCCTCCAGGCCTTCCTGTCCTCCACCATCCTCTGGAGCCCACCTAAGCTCACACTTGCTTCAGTGACTCCATCCAGCCATCTAATTCTTTGTCTCCTTCATCCCATTCATCTTTTTTCCCATTTTACTATGTTTTTCTATTTTATGAAAGTGTTTTTGTTAGTCCCAAAGTCACGTCCAACCCATCGCACATGGACAAGGCTCCTCCAGACCGTCCTGTCCTCTACCATCCCCCAGAGTCCATTTCAGCTGTCATGTTATATTCAGTGACTCCGTCCAGCCACTTCATCATCAGCCGTCTGCTTCTTTCGCCCTCTTCTTCTCTTGCCCTTAATATATTTTTTATTCAGACCATGAAAGTATTAATAAAAACATACTTTTGTTTTGGAGCGCTTCTTTTTCCACAGCCGAAATATGCAAATTCCTGGTAAATAACCTCATCACGATTCCACTCTTTTATATGGCAGAATTTCTTCCGAAATGTTACTTTACATATTGATTTTTCTGATGAAAGAACCTTGAGACGATGGGAAGATGAGAAAGTTATCCGAAGGAAGGAGCAGAAAGCGGAGGAGAAACGGCCAAACTTAAACTACTTAGGGCTGCTTTTCAAGGAAATCTTGACTCCTGACCATGCGGGTTCTTCTACAATTGGGGCCGAGGCCGGACGGGGGATCGGAAAGAGCCGCCTCGTCCAGGCCTTCCGAGCAAGAGAGACGCGGGTTCCAAGGAGGGAAATCTCCTTTTTCTCCCCCTGAAGCGAAGCGGCGCCTTTCTCGAGAGAGCCGAGCGGAAGATTCCACCCGGGAAAGCGGGAGAACCAATGGGAACTCTCCCTGCTCGAGCGTCATCGCTCACCCAGCAGAGTCCTTTGTGACGTCACCTGAGGGAGGTGAGAACTCCGCTGAGGGAGACAAGCGGGGAAAAAAAGGAGGGGAGCTAATGCCCGCCTTCCTTTCCCTCAAAGGTCTCCGGCTTCCCACTCTCATTTCTGGCGGGGAATTTTCCCCCTCGATCCCTCCGCTTTTTCCCCTCCTCCTCCTCCTAGTTCAGCTTTGTCCCCCCCCCCCTTTCCACCATCTTCCTTTCTGGGTTCCGCAATTCCAGCCAGAGGTGAG
>JANHFP010003021.1:70579-85584 GCA_032468135.1 Calamaria suluensis | reverse complement strand
TGGCAGCATGCGGTCTTGCAGATACCATGGTCCATTGCTATGGGTCGCTCTATAGATCATAATTAAGATCTTAAAGCAAACCCGGAAAACCACTGGCAACCAATGCAGCTCGCGCAAAAGAGGGGTTGTCCGGGCAAAGCGCGAGGCTCCCATGACCACCCGCATGGCTGCATTTTGTACCAGTTGTAGTCTACGGGTGCTCCCGCAGGGAGCCCCATATAGAGAGCATTACAATAGTCCAGGCGGGAGGTGACCAACGCATGAGTGACCATTAGTAGGGCATCCCGATGCAGAAAGGGACGCAACTGGTGTATCCGGTGGATCTGATACATGGCCCCCCTGGTGACGGCCACAATGTGATCATCCATTGACAGCCGTACAGCCAGAAGGACCCCCAGATTGTGTACCTCCTGTACAGGGGACAATATTTCGTCCCCAATGGCCAGAGATGCAGTTATCTGGCTGTACAGGGACGCCAGAAACCACAGCCTAGATTACTAATTGCATGAGGAGTGATACTATTTAGAATATTTAGAATCACAGAATGTATGTATTAAACTGATATGGTTGCCCAACACAGGTACATGACTCAGAGCAGTTAGATCACAAATTGACATGGTTTGGGGAGGGTTTTTAGATGCAATAAACCTCTTCCTAATATGGCTGCTTCCTAATATGATTGCTTATTTGTTCCCTATGACTATCATTAAGTATTGTACCTTATGATTCTTGATGAACATATCTTTTCTGTTATGTGCACTGAGAGTATATGCACCAAAACAAATTCCTTGTGTGGGTCATGGAAATGATGCAGGCAGAGACCTGATCCATGCAACAGTCTTTATTCAGAGAGTATCTACAATGAACCACTTCAGACCAGCCTTTTATGCTGGGCTGTCAGTGATGGCGACCAATCAATTCAAACTGGTGGCAGCCAATCGTTTCAAAAGGCTAGTTTTCCACCAAGACGGAGGACCTTGGTGGAAACTAGTTGTCAGAACCCAACATGTCCAATCACACTTGGCCAATAAAGAAATCTATTCTATTCTATCTGGTTGTGAAGGCTTGAACTCAGCTTGTTTAGAAACAATAGTAAAAAGCAAGTCCTCCAGAAAACATAGGTTCTATCCCACAGACCTCTAAAATTCTAATTTTGACTCTGACACACAGGGAAAATTATAAAGTACATTTTTGAAGAGCAATATGAATTATATTAAACTTAATTTTAACAGAGTGAAGTGAAGATTGTAGATCTAAACATTAATTTTAGTAGGCTTCAAGGCTTTCCTATCCAATCCCAAAGGTTCCCCTTAGACTATAAACAGCTCTTTACTTAACCTAATTCTACACTTTAAAATCATCCATCAGCAATCTATTAATATTGTCCAACAAACATACTTTCAGTTACAAAATACATATGTACAACAACATAGTTCTTGTTGATAGAACTAATAAACTAATTGAGAAATTGGCAGGAATTTCTGTTCACTTGATAATTCTTTCAAATAATCCCTCTCTTTCAGTGGCCACTCACCTAGGCATAAAATATGAACATAAGTTATTAGAATTGGAGAATTAGTACACAAATGTGTTTGTTTTCCTGTTCCCATCTTAACCCTATTGACAGGGTATCATCAATCATAAGCCTGGAAAATATTTTCTTCACATTTATGTGGTATTTTGAAAACTTTAGGCTTAGCATTTTACCCTGGGACACTGTGATATGACACTTGAAATATTGTAGTTATTTCACAGTATTAGTAAATGAATTGATGAATATTTTTATCTGGGTGGATCTTTAGATCTATCAGATACTAGGATTCTAAGAATTTATTTTTGATTCCATCCATTTCAGTTTGACCTTTGTCTTCACAATATATATTGTGATTTGCTGTTATATTTCCATGTTTGCTTCCAGGGCTTAAAACAGCTTCAGAATTTCTAAAACAAAATTTAGCTTCCATCTTTATACTTTAGAAAACCTTCCCACCTTTCTCCTCACTCTATAGTCTAATGCATTTAGTGTCAGATTGTCTTTCTGGAATGACATTTCAGTGTCACTGTCATGCCATCCACTGGGCAACATTGACTTGGCATTTTGATATTTTGATTGACCTTTGCCGAGAACAAAAAAAATTGAAAAGTTTCACATGGGAGAAATGAGTATTGTTTTTAGCATGATGATAGGGTAATTTTCCATGAGTCACATTGCCAAATGATATTTGGTTTAGTCTAATAATTAAGACATCAGGCTTGAAACTGGGAGGCTGTGAATTCTAGTTCACCTTAGGCACAAGTTGGTTGACCTTGGGCCAATCACTTTCTCGCAGCCTTAGGAAGGGGGCAATAGTTAAGTTATAATAGTCCAGTTAAGCGCTTACTTTCCCCTCTTGTGCCTTAGGAAGCAGCACAACCTGCATAATCTGTTTTGTTTTGAACAAGATTTCCTCCAGTATATGTCTATTGTAAAATACTACTCCTTGCTTCTTTTCATATCTAAAGGTGGCTCTTCCTTGTTCATGTGCATGGTATGAAAAATATGAGTGCTATGCAAGTTTGAAAGGAGAGAAACAGTTTTGATTCAATCCTCCCAAGACTGGACTGGCCGTGAGTATTTGAGTCATGCAAATCTGGGAAAATTCCATCCCCCCCCCGCTATTTTATTTACTTTATTTGAATAACATATAAAAATTCCATTTCAATCAACAGTGGGTTGCCTGGGTACAATTGTTTTTAGGCAATCATAATAAAAATGTTTACAATAACATTCATCACAATAACATTGATACTAAAATAACAGAATATTTTGTTTGTCTTTTTTTAATCAAATTTCCATTTTAACCTTTATCCTTTTTATGTCCTTCTGCTTTTAAACTGTATTCAGTTTCTTCTTTGTCCTTAATAGCAAATGTTAGTCTATCCATTTATGCACATTCTAATATTTTCTTAATTACACTCTCATCTGTTGGGATCTCGTGACACTTCCACTGTTGAGCATATATAATTGTAGCTGCAGTTAATACATGTAAGATCAAGTATATAGTCCCTTTGTCATATCTTTCTGGCAGAATGCCCAATAAAAATATTTCTGGTTTCATGTTTTATCATTTTTTCCAACAAAGTATGTATTTTCGTTCAGTATTTTTTGGCTTTTAGACATGTCTACCACATATGATAATATGAATCAGGTATTTGGTTGCATTTCCAACATTTAGCAGATCTAGCCTTGTACATTTTTGCCAGTCTTGTTGGTGCAAAATGCCATCTACAGAACCTTTTATACAAATTTTCTTTATTTGCAGTTAATATAGTCAATTTAACATTTCTATCCCACAATTTATCTCCCATTTGTCTAATTTTATTGCATATCAATGTTTTAAGCCCAAACAATTATTGTCTCCTTTATGTGCTCACTTTCTAGTTTGATACCTAATAACAATATATTTTCTTTATCAGTTTTTCTTCCTTTCCAATTAATATCTGGTCCAATTATGTTAACTTTATTGAAGCCATACATTTTAGCATCTTTCTTATATCGAGATTGTATCTGCATTTGTGGCCACCATATAATATCCATCCCTTGACTACTCGGTTCCTACATGGTTTTTAATTTCCCCTTTTCATTCACAATATCTTTATATCTTACAATTTTTCCATGTTAATAACGTTAGAATTTATCAATGCTTCCATTGTGGAAAGCCAAACTGGTATTTTCAAGTAGTGTTGTTATTTAATTTTAAGCCATACTGATAACAGTGCATTTCTAACATAATGTTTTGAAAGTAACTGTGTATTTTATTCTTTCCATGCCATAAAAAAGCATGCCAACCTAGTTGAAGTTCATGTCCTTGTAAAGTTTCATAAATCTCAAATTGATACATTTCACCCATGTATGTACTGAAGCCTTGTAGTACAATTCCCAATCTGGCAGCCATACCCCCCTCTTTTTTTGGAGTCTTGCAACATTTTCAAACCTATTCTTGCTTTCTTCCCTAGCCAAATATATCTTAATATTATTTTATTTAGCTCTTCAAAATATTTTCCCCTAATTTTATTAGAATTGTTTGGGATATTCCATATTTTGAATATAACATTCCTTGTTCAAGGTTGCTATGCAATCTGGGGTTTCTCCTGTATTTGCACCTCTTGCTTGAAGAGCAGGTATCAACTGTGCTCAAAAAGACCTTTGCACAACTCCATTGGATGCACCATTTTCCTAGATTGAGATGAGATAGGGATACTATCGGACAGTGACGCATGCTCTAGTCCCTTGCAGCTTAACTCTATGCACACCTCTTGTGGCTTGAAAACATCTGGAACCTCAACTGGTCCAAAATGTGGTAGCATGAGCGGTAATAGACATACTTTGATTTGCATGCTGATTTGCATGCTTTGCTGGAAGCCAGTTTGCTTCCAAGTATGATTCAAGGTGCTGGTTGTTACTTATAAAGCCTTACATGGCATAGGACTTTTTTTTTTTTACTTGAGGGATCACTTGTCTCCCACAGCATCTGCCTAGCCAATTTGATCTTGTAGGGTTGCCATGCTTTGGATTCTTTCAATTAATGCTACTACCATTAACCACAAAGAAGATAGTTGTGCAGTTGAAATAGTATGTTTTGAGAAAATCTGTTGGATAAAAGATTGTGGAGACTAATTTAATTTAGGGAGCTAAGTTAATTTTCTTATGAAAATAAGCATACTTAGTTCTGTAACTTATGTTTGTCTTAAATTATATGGAGAGCTGCGCATTTAAAATTATTATATTTTAAATAAAAGAAAATGTCTTGTCTAATAAGAGAGATTGACCAACCCATGTTTCCAACATGCCCATGGCTTTGGCTCTCTGTGTTTTTGGTCTTTCCTCTTTAAAACAGATTTGAACAGAGGGCTCTTCAGGAAGAAGACTACTCCATGGCCACCCTAACAACATAGATCTTTCTGTTCTTCAGAACTTTGCCCCTTCTGGGAACAAATGGCCTGGAGCTCAGTGTATCTTAACTTTGCCTCCCACAGTCCTTTATTTTAGATCAATGTTGTTGACAAGAACTTTTCAAAGTTCTGCCTTCCCATCTGAAATGAGTCTGGCCCCCTTATCATTGCTCCAGACCAGATTGGTTTTTATTAAAAACAGAAGTTACTCCCACGACATGTGGCGATTATTTAGCACTCTGAGTTTTTTCCCTTATAATGGTTTTTCCCTGTAAATACCATGAAGCACTGTTAGCCCTCAGCCTGTACACAGAAAGTGCAGGCAAGCCTGTAGAATTAAAAGAAGAGCTATTTGTACCATACTAGATTGAAGTCTGTTCTGTGCTTACTTTGTTTTACTCATCAAGATGTAAAAAAACTGACTCAATTGCGACCAGATGATTCAATGGTCAACATAAGGAAGCAACTGATTGAAATACAGTGGAAGGTTTGGAGAAGACTAGGCTTTTAAAGCAGGAAGAAAGAACATCCAGCTTACATGTACATGGTGCCATGTAGTGATCGGAAAGTCTATTTCTGTGGGTACATGTGTGTACACATGTTTCTTTAATTTATTTAAATATTTTAGGCACAGGCCTCCTTCAAGATGGATTACAAGAATAAAATAGATTAAAGTCATCATTTTAAAGAAAGCAATGAAAGCTTGATTTCAAAGACATGGGCCAAAAATATATCCAAGCAATCTGGGCAGAAAACCCATAAAACATTTCAGGACTATCAAAACCAGCAGCATGGAACTAAATCCAAAAATCTAATGATGCTTAAGGTCTGCTTTGAAATGTTCCTTTAGCAGGCAACTGCAATTCAGTTGGCAAAAAATTGAAGGACTCCATCTATAGCTTGCCATCTTCTTTTAAGGTTATAAATCTGGAGCTTCTACAAGTCAGCTTTATCCATGAACAGGCTATTTAAAAGGCTGTTTTCACTTGGTATGCATGAGTTAGGCCTGTGACAAAATGATCTCACCAGTCTTCCTCTGCTTCAGAGTAGTAGAAAGGTTGTCTTTCTACCATATCGAAACAGTGCACTATACAAATTGGAACTCGATTGCAAATGGAGGCAAAACCGTACCTTGTTTCCCGAGTCTCATTCCTTGAGAAGGTATCGAAGAAAAATGTAGCTGGCAGAGATCTCTCCAGCAGTTGCCTCTTTTTGTTGGAATTCTTTCTGCTTAATTCTACTAGATTGGTGGAATGAAATAATTGAGATTCAGAAGATTCTCGCATGTGTTAGTAGCTTTTTAATTTCTTCACCTACAATTGGGCAAACAAAAAAAAGGATACTTTTCAGTTTGAGAGCTGCTTTTGCAAACTCTTGGGTGGTTCAAGATTATTTCAAAAAGAAAGGTGCTTGTTTCCCCCACCTTTTGCTCATTAACATCAGCAAACAAGATTGCAGTAACCTTTTCAGGCTAGAACAATAGAAGCCTAGGAGGACTGATGCTTGAACGATGGGTATGCAAAGGAAAATATTTCTTATAATTGGTATTAAAATTTTATACAACAAGATAAAAACTAACACAAACTAATAAAAAGTAAGGAAGAAAAGAAGGACAAGAAAGATTTCTGCTATACATTGTCCCCTGCAATCTAGTACATATTCAATAGTATATACAGTAGCTCGATGCAGAGTCCAGTTTTGCTATTTGGAATTAAAGTGAGGGTCCTTGGTGCTCTCTGAGCTTGGTTGTTTTCTTGCAGATGTTTCATTCCCCAAATTCAGTAACATCAGCTGATGATGCTACCTAGTTTAGGAAGCACTGAGGACTCCTCATTTCAACCCTGAGCTACAAATATTTTCCTCGGTCGGTAGAATTAAGGGTCCCTGCCTCCAGAGAATTTGTTTTTCAGTGTCTTGAAGAGTATAATCTTCACTTTGAATTTGGGAAATAAGTCCTAGGATTTAAACCAACAATCCTGCATATAATCACAACAATTACTGGGAAACATTTGATATACTACTAATAAAATGTGGGCTGGGCAGAAAGGGAAAAAAAAGTTCAGTACTATAATTTGATCACTAAATTGGATCCTGTTATTTTTTGCCTAGGAATTTAGGTTGAAGATGATGAATTGGATCATCAGCTGGAAGGGGTGAGCATGAGGTTTTTATGAAGGCAAAGCTTCAAGAAAGAAGTTATCCATTTAGAAGCAAGATAGTATATCTGACTTCAACAGAGAGGAAACATTCACTTAAACCTGTCCTGTATAATGTGTTAAGAATATTTTTAACCATTCAAAATTCAGTTCAATAGCTGCAAAAATACCTTCCATATGAAAATTCACATAAATTCTATGTTTCCTCTCTATACAATAACTGTTAAAGAATTATATTAAATAATCATTTCGTGTACAACATGGAAAAAAATCCTGCACACTAACAGCTTTGTGGATTTTAGTTTTTATGATTTTACAAAAATAACAATCTGCTCATAAAAGCAGCACATTTTTAAAATTTTCATCATCATCTATTCCTCATTTCAATGGAGGAATATATTTTTCCACAATTACATATAGTACTTTCGACCACAATTACTAGCAGAATTTCTGTTGCTAAGCAAGGTGGTTGTTAAGTGAATCATATTTGATTTTTATGAACAGGAAGAGCTGCAAGCAAGACAATGGGCAGATAAAAGAACTTTGAGTCCCAGCCAGAACTGTAACAAACACAGTGTCTCAGAGAAGTATCTCACCAATTAACAGGAAAATAAATGGATGGAAGAAGTACTTGCAAGATTCTTTTACTGTAACTTACAATAAAAGTAGTATTGATAACTTTATAAATTCATAACTTTTGTTTCTTAGTTTGGTCTACCTTAAAGGGCTGACAGGTAAGAGATGTATCCCCAGTATAAGTGATTATCCCCTTTAAGAGCTATGGAAGCATGTCTTTTAGTCACTATCCTCCTCCTCTGGAATAGTATTCTCCTGATGTTCCATTGGCTCCTCACCTGTTTTTTTTTTTTTTTAAGAAAACTGGTGAATATTAAATTGTTTCATCAAGCCAGAAATGGTTGAGTCTATCTCTCTGGTTGATGGTTTGTTTGATGGATTGATTGATGATGACAATGGTGAATATTCTGGAAATTGTTCTATTTTGGGCTGGACAGGGGAAGCATATTTTCATCACTTTTACAGTATAAGAAAGGAGATTCAAGGACTTCCGGTTGACTTTATGGTGAGAACAGCTGGAAAATAGCAGAACTTTGCCAGGCTACATGAAATGCAGCCAACAACTGCTTGCAGGGTGACCCTATGGGATCAAACCACCCTGGAGGGGTGATGAAGAAAGGGGAGGCACTTCACTGATCATGAGAAAACCATAATTTCCTTATTGATCCAAAGAAACATCTTCCAAATGGCAGCAGGGACAATGGCCATTTTGGTCAGTGACCAAAATGTGGTGTCAACTCACAAAACACCCCTGGCCAATGGCAACTTCAGAGCACAGTTATGTCACTGGGACAACTAGAACAGTAAGATCTTGTGCTGGAGTGGTTTTTGGACAGAGCAGAGAAACTGGGTGAGATAACTTCTAACTGTTACCCCATGAGATTTAACCAAAGCAAAAAAATCCAAAGAACAATCTCCTAACATTAAGAAAGCAGTGATTGGATTTATGGAAAAGGATTAAGGACTACAACTCAGATGCAAAAGAAATACCTAAATAATGCTTTAAAACATAGGAAGCCTGGAAAAAGTCAAATAACATTGTGAAAAGTGACTATTAGAGAAACTGCTTTTCTAAACTTTATCTTTAACCTCCCTGAGTGATTGATAATCAGCTGGTTTTTTAAAAGGCTCTGTTGAATGGTGGCATTGGGAGCAGGGGAGCTATCTACTGTAGGAAGAAGATTACTGCAACATGTGAAACTTAAATGAAAGTGATGAAAGGAGAAAAAGTAAACCTTGATTTTATCTTAGTAGGTGATTTGGATGCTTGGAAATATTTATTGAGCTTTTTGAAGATTTTCAAGACAAATTGAACTGTAAAATGCTAAAACTTTATTGAAACTGTTCATTGAAAGGTGGATCTAAAGATTTGAGGAAACCTGGTGGATCAAGTTGGATTGAGTTTATTAACGTCACTTGATAGATCATCCTATGAGGCAAAAGAAGAAAGGAATAGAATAGGAAAAAAGAAAAAAGAAAAAGAAGAAAAGACAAACAAGACTTTAAAATTTGGACAGCAGGGAAAGTGTACATTGGAAATTATAAAGACTGCAAAGTAAAAATTCATTGGTTTTAAGGACTAAAAATTTAGTGGACTTGGAGGAATAATTTTGGAATTGACTAAATTTTATGAGTTTTTAAATATTGGTATACCGGAATATTAGAGATATATTGAGTAATTTGTAATATATTAATTTGGTACAAAATGACTCAGCAGGAGACAATAAAGTTCTATGAAGAAATTTTAGTGATGGTTAAAGTAATTTATGAAAATGTGGTGAAGAATCATAAGAAGATGATGGGATTGTTCAAAGATAAAGATATGAGTGTAGAAGACCCACAACAAATGGTGGGAAAAGATGAACATAATACTCTACATCTATGTTCCGACCTATGCTTACTTCATAAGATTATTTACTGAAATGTACTACCTGTAAATGAGCAGTTTAATTTTAACCATAATATCACAAGGGCTGTAAGTAGGTTCAAACTCAATGTAAATCGCTCTAATCTTGATTGTAGGAAGCATGACTTCTGCAATAGAGTAGTAAATGTCTGGAACACTCTATCTGATCCTGTTGTTAGTCTCACTACCTTTTGCCTTAAACTGTCTACCATGGACCTTTTATGTTTCTTAAGAGGCCCCTAAGGGGGTATGCATCAGCGTACCAGTGTGCCTACCATCCCTGTCCTACTGTTCCCATTTATATGTAATCATTCCATGTGTTTATGGCTATGTTTTGCCTATTTATATCCTTTAATTGTGCCAATTTTTATGCCAATGTCTATGTCTATACTGTTGTTTCCTTGTGCTTGTTGACAAATAAAATAAAATAAATGAATAGAAGACAGTTGAGAAACTAGAAGGAATGGTGGAGGATACAAATCAAAATAAGTTACGCAAAACAAAAACACTGAAAATATAGTAACTATAGATACCAAGAATCAAATAGAAAAAAAGAAATAAGTACAAATTGGGAAAATAGTATTATACACATTGATACATAAAATAATATATTATAATTATAATGAGCATGTTAAGGTTAGAAGTTGGAAGACAAAAACTATAAATATGTAATTGTATTATTATTGTTAGCACTATGTAAAATATATATATTGACCCAGTCATTACACTGTCCACAAAATATTTTGGTTGTTTAAAGGAGAACAAATAAAACATATATTAAAAAAGTAAAAAAGTAAGTAGATTCAAATATTATGGAGATGCCATAATATAATAATACAAAGTGGTGCACAGGTGATCATTGATTCCACAAATGCCTTATGAAACAGGTTAAGCTTCTGAAAACAGAGGGAAAGTATTCCATAATAGTGATATCTGACAATATTTTAATTTCAATAAATTTAAAGTGTCAGCATACAGTTTTGAAATAGAACCATTCAAGTTTCCTTTTCCAAATCATGAAAGATTTCATCATATATATTTTTATTTTTATAAAATCAGTCAATGTAGTAGAGTGTCTGTACTAAATATTCCCTAACCTGACATGGACTAAAATTAACCTCTGTAGATTCCTACCTTTTTCTAATATAACTTTAATGTTTCTATTATCCTACAGCTTTTATCTATTTTATCTATTATCCCTGGCTTTGAACAGATTTAAATGTGTAGTTCTTGATTTTATCATTATTATTGATTTCATTATAATATTCTTCAAAGTTATTATTTTAATGTATTTTATTAATTGCTTTTATTTAGCCAACATCTCTTTTTTGTTGTTGTTTCCAACAATTGAGCAAGATCTGTACTTTATTGAAGACAGACTTCTTATTTCTGATAATTACTGTGACTCTGTTAACTATAGAATTATATTTTGGTCTTGAGGAGCAAGCATGGTTCATTAGCTGTTTATAATGCTTATGATGTTTTTTTAATTTCTTTTCAGTAGATTTTCATATATGACATTCAGATACTTGGGGAAAACCAAGTCCCCATATTTATTCTGGATTCTGAAGATCTTCTCTTGTAAAAAATTGCTGTGAGGGTTGGTTCTCAGACCACGAGGAAGGGGTTAGTGTGTCCAATATCTGCTCTGAAGTACGGAATGGAGAAACTCGCTGTGATCTACTATGCTAGTTCCACTGAAACCAGAGGTAGGCACAGGAATTAACAACTGATTTGTCCAGCACAGAAAATGTGTACACCATCTGTGCATGCGTGCGGCCTACCACACATATGCTTTGCTCTCGTGCGTGGCTTGCACGCATGTGCAAGGCTTTAAAGACATAGCTAAATAGGATGACATAGCACCCACCCTCCACCCGCAGTTCGCAACTAATGTAAGATCAACCTAAAATTCATCCTGAAAGATGCAAAGCAGGCTTTTGTGATTTTTACCAAAATCCCACCAAATCAAATACATATTTGATTGATTGTGATGTGAGCTAATATAATATCTGGAGGAGGAAAATGATTTAATTTCTACAAACATCTTTAATCCTATTTTCACTAACGGTCTGGTAAGTATTTTGACTCATGACTCATGAATTTTGACAAAGTAAAAGCAAGTAGCTTTTGATATTGTGATGTCAATACATTAAAGATGACATGATGCATTATAAATATAGGAAAATATATACTTTGTGAAAACTACTACTACTAGTAGCCTTTTGCTTACAATATGAAAAAATATCTATCTGTGGTTTGAGGAGGGCATAATTTCTCCCTCAATCTCCATTTTCTCTTCCTCTCATATATTTTCAAGATGGTGGATTCTTTTTAACTTAAAGCATCCCATTATTTTATTTTCTTTTGTTATGTGATGAGTGGAGACATGCACTACAAACTTTTCATTTCAACCATCTTTATAGCTGTATTCGGTAACCAAGCTTGATTATTAAATTTGAACATTATTCTGCATCAATCCACTTCTGTGCTATGTTCTCAGGCCAAGTTGTCTATACACAAACCACAAACCAGATGTGAAGCTTAACTTTTTCAGGACTTAATTTTGCCACTTGGTTTGGATCAGAGGGAAATTTTCAGACAGCTGTCTTTGATGCCTTATGTTTGCGTTCATAAAAATTATATGGAAAGTTATAAAAGAGTGATAAGACTTTCCAGTCTTACCACCAAATGGAAAAGCTATCTACAAAAAGAATTTATAACCATCTTGTAACAATTTTGAAAATTTAAAATCATTTTAGTTGATTGTACATTAGCAATGTTGAAAAGAATGTAAATCGATCCAATTGTCTATAGGGTTCATGAAGAATAGGCATACTTCCTGCATTTTTAAACTCCAGAGCTCCATCTTATAAATACAGGGGTTGATATTACAATATTTTATCATACTATGTCTGAGTAAGGGGAATGCATGCTAGACATCATCATGTAGTTTTTCCACTGATCAAAGGCACAAAATTGAGGGAAGTTTCTTCTGCTACTTTCTTTACTGAAAGAATAAACTACTGATTCTGCAAGAATTACAAAATCACAGACATAATTAAACAATCAATCACCATGGGACAATCCCTGTGTGTCTACATCAAGAATTGCTCTGTTGGGTGATAACTCACATGTTTAACCCAAGAATCCATCTTTATCAGACACAACTACTTTCTGTACTTCTCTTTAGCTGTTCAGTGTTGCTTTTCAGCTTGAGCAGATTATTCAGTCTATTCAAGTTATTTGAACTGAGTGTTTCCTCTCAAAAAAGGGTTTGAAAGTGTTTAGCCTTGAACATAAGGTACAATGTAAGAAAACATTGTTGATGTTGGATTTGTTGCTGTGCTCTGTTTTGTGATATTTGAATGGGAAAAAAATCAATCTTTTGATCCAATGTTATTTTTCTTTCTTTCCAGACATTGCTCACAAAACATTGTTGAAAATTTTAATAACCTTTCAGCCAATTCATTGTACTGGATGGAACAGTGTTGTTGTTATAAGTCCTATTACATTATCCCCAGAAATGTCAGAAACAAGTAAGAACCAGGACACCATATCTAACAGTCTGTAGAAAAACTTCATTACTGTATAGAAAAAGATGGACTTTACAAGAGAGATATGAAAGTTATTGGGTCAAACATCGCTCAGGAACTTTTCTGGGGATCATTTATAATAATAATAAGAGTTGGAAGGGACCTTGGAGGTCATCTAGTCCAACCCCCTGCCCAGGCAGGAAAACCTACAACACTTGAGACAAATGTTAATTTACTTTAGGATCTACTAATTTGATCTTCTTGGGACTCTCAAGAGTCTTCTCCAACACCACCATTTGAAAGCAAAACAATACCATATGGACATATCTTCGGAGCAATGGAAGGGCACGCCCCCATTTATTTCTCTCTGCCATCCTTATTATTCCTGTGCAATGTTCAGCTTCCTGTGGGCTGTGTGTGGAGATTAAAGCTCCATTGCTTCATTTTCTGTTCACTGCCCTTATTGCAACAGGGAAATGTTCCTGTTCCCAGGCATACATGAGGGAGAAGATTGGGAAAGTTGTTGGTGGGCAAAGGAAACATGACATGGCATGGAGTTCAGGCTTGGAAAATGCTTTTTGGGACAGGGTATGCTCACTCCAGGGGATATGTCTATGGAGATTCTCAGTCATCTAGGTCATAGTTTTCCCAAAGGTGCTTTTTCAAAAGGACTTTGTTTTTCCTTGAAGACGATTCAGTTATCATCCAAAAAGAATTCTGAGAGAGAGAAGTGAATAGAAGTGAAATGTTGGATGAGAAGCGAAACATCTTTAAAAAACAAAGTCCATCTGGTTTTTAGAAAAGCACCTTTGGGACTTCAGGGATATGTTTTTGTCTGATTGGCATACGGGAGAAAAATCCCAGGCTGTGAGTTCTTCAAAAGAAAGATGTTAATTACTGTAGAACTTGTTCCATACTGTCGCAATTCAGCAGTAACTTTGAATGAGATATGGGACATCTTAAATTCAGGCAGGCTGCAAGTGGTATTTAAAAATAATGGTATGAACTGAAGGAAGGACAAGAAGCAAAGGATGGAAACTAATCAAGGAGAGAAGCAGCCTAGAACTAAGTAAAAAAAAGATCCTGAGAGTTTGAACAATTAATCAGTGGAATGACTTGCCTCCAGACTTTGTGAATGCTCCAACACTGGAAGTTTTCAAGAAGAGATTGGACAATCGTTTGTCTGAAATGGTATACAGTATCCTGCCTAGCAGGTGGTTGGGCTAGAAGACCTTCAAGGTCCCTTCCAACTCTGTTATCCTATCCTATCCTATCCTATTTATCCTATCTATCCTATTCTATTTTCTTTTCTATTCTATTTTCTGTTCTGTTCTGTCCTGTCCTGTCCTGTCAAATCCTATCCTATCCTATTTTCTGTTCTGTCCCGTCCTGTCCTGTCCTATCCTATTTTCTGTCTTGTCCTGTCCTGTCCTGTCCTGTCCTGTCCTGTCCTGTCCTATCTTATCCTAATACTACACCATAGAAATCAACTTGTACCAACTGATAATGATACTGGTTAAGTAGAAAAGTAAACATATTCCTTTTGATTGAATTGGAACCTGCTATGTCTCGATATAGCTTTCTTTTAACAGTGTCCACGGACACAGGTTTGAGATTAGAACTTCAAAAGATGAATTTTGTATGTTGATGTCTTATGTACCAGAAGATTTTTTTTCCTTCACTTGGGCCAACATGACTATACACTGAAGCCCAGAGAATACTGTTACCTTCCCTCCAAAGTGGTACCTATCAGTGGTGGGTTTCAAATTTTTTTTAGTAGCGGTTCTGTGGGTGTGGCTTGGTGGGCGTGGCAAGGGAAGGATACTGTAAAATTTCCATTCCCACCCCACTTCAGGGGAAGGTTACTGCAAAATCCCCATTTCCTCCCAATCAGTTGGG
>JANHFP010003020.1:166618-177367 GCA_032468135.1 Calamaria suluensis | reverse complement strand
ATAATAAATAAATAAATAAATAAATAAATAAATAAGTAAATAAATAAATAAATAAATAAATAAATAATAAAAGCGTGTCTGTCCCGCCAAAAGCGGGACGTCTGGTCACCTTACCTTAGCATATGATCTTTGGCAGGAGGGTCAAACTCAAGGTGTTCAAATCTGATCTGTGGGGCCGCCCTGGAAATAGAGAAGGACTGGCCCACGGTGACTCTGCATCAATAACTGAGTTTGGGAGGGTTGCCTTTGTCCCTCCCATGCTCTGTTTTTGCTGGTAGAGGGTTGCAGGAGGCCATTTCAGCTGAAAGCAGAGCTCAGAAACCTGTTTTCAGTGGAAGATTGCTCAGGCCACCACAGCTGCCTCCAACCTGAGTGACATCAAGATGGCTACACCCACCCTGGACATGCCCACCCTGACCCCTGAGGCCAAACACAACCCTCATGCACCCTTCAATGAAATTGAGTTTGACACCCGTGATCTATGGAATTAAGACCAAAGTGTCTTGCCAGTTGCTTTTCAAGTGCAATTTCTCTTGCAGGAACAAATAGCATGATGTCTTTCTACTAAATCATGGTTTAATAGAAGCTTAATCCAAATGACTATCGTAACTCTTGGGTAAGAAAGAAACATATTTTCATATTTTCCATGTAGCCTTGTACAGAATTCTTATTTCTTCAGGCATCACAAATGAAAACTTTTGCCATGAAAAATTCAGGGAGAGGAATGAGTATGAGCAGGAGGAACACATAACATATGGTCTCTTTCTTGATATAATGTAGCCCTGACTTGTACCTTGAGAGGCCTTTAGACAGAGCTTGAATCAAATTTACTCTAAAGATTAAAATGTGTCATTATAAGGTTGTGTCCTGATTAATATGACTAAGAGGAAAAACTTTGGCACATGAAATTAGAGTGGGACTGCCAGAACCTCTTTGTCACAGAAATTTCTCCTCCACAATCACGTTGGTTCCATCAAGTGTTTGGCAGTTGAGAACTGGCAGTTACTGTGATGGTGATTATTAATCTGTTGTTGAGGAAGATAGAACAGTAGAGCCTGAAAATAACTATTGGCTTCACATAGTTTTATGTCAAGCTAAGTTTGTTTCTCCTTGTCTTAAGGTAAACAGTTAGTCCTTGGCATTGTTTTTTTAGATGAAAACTAAATAACGTCTTATGTAACAAGGGAGGCAAGGGTGAATCTATTGAGCCACAGTTGATTAACTAGAAATTGGAAGCAATCAAGTGATCTTGAAGAAGATAATTGATAAAAATATAATAGTCAACTGCTTTATTCAAAGCGCTGAGGGAGAGACAGATCGACTGAGGCAGAACGTTAAACTAAAGCTCTTTAATGAGGAAACCACAACTAGATGCACACAATGGAGTAAAGTGTAACTGTCTTGGCCAATAGATGTTCTGTATCACGGCGGTGAGGAGGGCACACTTGGTGAGAGGTGGAGGCGGCGTTGGGGAGCACTTAAAGAAAAGCATCAGAGAGCGGATGGTGGATGACGTGGCAAATGGACAGTGCTGGCAATTGTGGTGTGGCGAGGGGTGATGATGTATGAGCTGGCTGCTGATTGAATGAGGAAAGGAGGAAGCTGGCTTGTGAACTTTTCTATTTAAACAGCTGAGAAGTCAGAGCGGTAGCTCTGGCTTCATTTTGTAACATCTTTCTCTAGGTCTGCCTGGGAGCCATTTGTGAGCCACCTGAATAAATCTCTCTCTCTGTGTCCATTGAGATCTTTTGTGGTTTGTTGGGAAGCCTAGAGGAAGCCGACAGTAACAACCAACAGAACAGCCTCTGACAGCTCTTTTATATGAGCTGTCAGACACCAACGTCCAATCAGGGCTCTGTCTTTTCCTGCTTGGAGGCTGGCCGCATCTTGGCCAATAGGAGCGAAGGAGTCGTATGTTGAGGATTCAATACCCCTTTCTTCCTGGACCGGCGCATGCATAATCATCCAAATACACTGGGCGCCACTGAATTCCCACAGATCTACGCAGTCCGAACTCAGTGGTCGATGGAGAAGGAGGAGCTTCCTTGCCAGGTCGATCTTTGATGGCTTGAGTGGGAACCAACTCATGGCGAGCACCTTCCTGAACAACGGAACTTTGGGGTAAGCAGGGTGCGAAGGGCACAGCATTGGTTGGGGGGGGGGGTAATAAAACTTCAGTGTCTAAACAAGGGTTGTCATTCTTATTTTCTGCCTGTAAGGAAGCATACTGTCTTAGTTGTTGGCCCCTTAACTGTTCAATATGTCTCCTCCAGATTCGGCCTCCCCCAGTTCAACTTCATATAATTTAGGGCCGGTAATGCATAGTATGTTGCCCAGAACCCAATTTGGTTCCCCAGAGAAGTTCTTGGCATAAACCTGGTCACCTTCTTGGAACCCCCGGGCCATGCCAATGGAGTGTAGAGGTTTATCTGGGGAATAACTTGGGTGGAGACGGTCGAAGTCTGTCCAGAGGTGGTGGCCCATTAAAAGCTCGGCCGGGCTCCTGTTGGTGGACGGGCAGGGCATTATGTGTTGGTTTAATAGGTAACAGGCCACCTTTTCCTGCCAATTCCCCAGCCCAAATCTGCCTAATACTTCCTTAGCCAATCGAACAGTCCTTTCAACTAGACCATTGCTGTCCGGACAAAATGGGGCTACACGGGCATGGCAAATGCTGTGTCCCACTAAAAGCATTTGGAACTGGGTCAATGTGAATTGTGGCACATTATCTGAAACCACAACATCGGGTAACTAATGAGTGGCAAACATTGGGGTAAGAATGCGGATAACCGTGGACGAAGTGGTGGATGCCATGATGACTACTTCCACCCACTTGGAATAGGCATCCACCACCACCAGGAAAACCTGACCATGGTAAGGCCCCACAAAATTAATGTGTATGTGGGACCATGGGGCCCTTGGCACCTCCCCCTCTCGGACTGGGGAGGCTGGTGCCAAAGAGCACAATTCTTGGCAGGACCAGAATCCCTCAACCCATGCAGTTATTTCATTGTCAAACCCCAGCCACCACACCTAACTTCTTCCCAAGGCTTACTATGCCTGGATGCCCTTCATGCAGGCTGGCCACTACCTACTGATGGAGTGCTGAGGGAATCATCACTCGATTTCCCCACAATATACAACCCTTCAACACTGACAGTTCATGCTGTCATGTGTGGTATGCCTTGAACTCGAGGGATGTTTGTTTGAGAGGCCACCCCCTTCGCACCCAGTCTAAAACCTCTGACAAGATAGGGTCTTTGGCAGAGTGGAAAGCTACATCAGCTGCTGTCAGTGTAAACTTCTGAGTTTCAATGAGTAGAACACTAAGGCAAGGGGCCAGGTCTACGATCCTGTGGGGCAGTGAGCAACGGCTGAGGGCATCTGCATGAGCGACATGCTTGCCAGGTCGATGGATTAGACGGTAAGAGTAGGCAGCCAGAAATCCAGACCAATGCAGCACGCGAGGGGATATGCAGCACAGGGGTTTGACGATCAGATGAGAGGATTCCAGGAAGAGGTTGTGATTTGTGACTAGGGTAAAGGAATGACCATACAGATAGTCATCAATGCCTCCTTGTCTATCTGTCCATAATTCCTCTTGGTGGTGGACAACGTGCAGGAATAAAATGCCAGAGGAGATGGCTGAGGACAGTTCTGATGCCAAATGGGGAGGCATCCGCCACTAATATGAGGGGATGATTTGCATTATACTGGATCAAAACGGCCTTGGAGACAAGGAGGTCTTTGACAGCGTTAAATGCCTTAGCTTCATGGGAGTCCCAAACCCATTGGGTTTTCTATCGACGAACCAATGTAAAGGCTCAGCTACCGAGGCTTTATGAAGTGAAAAAGTGCTATAAAAATTTAAGAGGCTAAGGAATGCCTGTAGCTCCACTTTGTTTGTAGGTACAGGAGCTTTCTTTATGGCAGCCACTTTTGAGGATGTGGGGTGAATCCCAGTGGAGTCGATCAGGTAGCTGAGGAACTCTACTGTTTGACTCCTATTTGGCATTTTTGCCACTTAAGTTTGAACCCTGTCTCTTTAAAACAGGTTAACCCCACTCTCAAACGCTGAGCTAGTTCAGAGTGACTGGTAGCCAAAATTAATATGTCGTCAAAATATGGGATGATGCCTTGGAGCCCTTGTAGGACTCATTTCATTAGTCCTTGAAATATCCCAGAAGCAGAGCTAATACCAAACTGGAGGCGAGTGCACTTAAAAGCACCTGGTGGGTGACAATGGTTTGAACCATTGCTGTTTCTTTATTCACTGGGAGTTGCTGATAAGCCTGTGTCATGTCCAATTTGGCAAAAATAGACCCATTTCCCAGAGAGTGCAACAAGTGTTGCACCACAGGAGCTGGGTAGGGATTGGATTGAAGGGCTCTATTCACTGTACTTTTAAAATCAGCACAGATCCTCAAAGATCCATCTGCTTTAAGAGGAAGGACAATGGGAGTTTCTCATTTAGAATGGTCAACTGGTTTGATAAACCATTGTGCTAAAAGTTTGTCTAATTCTTCATCAACCTTGGGGCACAGTGCTAGGGGCACTCTCCTAGCCCTAAGTCTGACAGAAGCCACTAAGGGGTCTAAACTGAGGGAAATTGATGTTCCATTATATTTACCTAAAGAGTTGCTGAAAACCTCAGCGAAATAATCGAGGATGTGTTCAAACCCCTCTGCCATGGTAGAATGGATGTCGGTGATTGCCAGACCTAAGGACTGGAACCAGTTTAAATCTAAAGGCTGGGAAGATTTTAGAGCCAATTCTAATTTAATTAAATTTTAAGGTTCTGTAAATATTGTTTTAAATTGTTTTTTAAAATTTATTGGCTGTACACCGCCCCGAGTCCGCCAGGAGGGGGGCGGTATATAAATGTGAATAAATAAATAAATAAATAAATAATACTAAATAAGCAATCAAATCATACTAGAAAACTAAATAAAACAATATACATCATAAAAATACATGCAACAAAGTTATAGTCATAAGTGGAAGGAGAAGGGTGATAGGAATGATGGTAAGATTAATAGTCATGCAGACATAGTGAATTGTTTGACAGTTTTGTGGGAATTAGTTGTTCAGCAAAGTGATGACATTCAGGGGAAAATGTCCTTATGTATAGTTGTTGTGCTGTGCAGTGCCTTATAGCGTCATTTTGTGGGTAGAAGTTGAAACAATTTATGTCCAGGATGTGAGGGGTCTGCAGATATTTTTACAGCCCTCTTTTTGACTCATGCAGTATACAGGTCCTCAGTGGAAGACAGGTTAGTAATAATTATTTTTTCTGCAGTTCTAATTATTCTCTGAAGTCTGTGTCTGTCTCACTTGGTTGCAAAGTCAAACCAGACAGTTATATAGGTGCAGATGATAGACTTAATAATTCCTCTGAAGAGAAATATAGAAAGAGAGGGAGGTATAACCAGCATCAATAATATCAAAGCCCATGAAATGAGTGGAAGCTATCTGAGTCTATTTTATACCCTAATAAAATATAAAATAGCATTTAAACAAACTCATTTAAACCCATCTTAGACATTTAGATTCCATTCCAAAGTGTGAGACATAGTTAACTATCAAGCTGTAGGGTGAGAACTTTCGAGTTCTTTTTCTTTGGCACTTGTTTCAAAATAATTACAGTAAAAAAGAAAAAAATCCCTCACTAGATATCAAAGGAAAGAGTCTTTGTCACGTTTTTAACTGTTGCATGCATAAAAACAGTACCACTTCCTTTCCTCTGTAGAACACTCAACACTCAGTTCATTGAACTAACCAAACATTACAACAACATTTGAGGCAAAAGCCAAGCAGTTCTTTGAACTAAGTCCTGAGTTACACAGATATTTTTCAAAGGCCTTGCAATTTCTCAAAATCTGTATTTTACTCTTAGCATATCCAAATGCATGTTTTAACTGAGAATGTTCAAAGTTGACAAGTTACCAGGAATAATTTGTCCTCCTTGTCAGAACTGCCATCTGTACTTAGTGAAAAACTAACCACTACTTTATGTTCCCTGTTTAGAATAGCACCTATGCTCTCTTTTTTTTCCACGTAGTGAATAAATTGTCTGACTTTCTATCTCCAAACTTATTTGTTTGTTACATCCGTTTTTGGAAATATCCTGCCTCCCAATTCATTGCAATGTCATACCAAATAGCTAATTTCACTATTAGCACACCAACCAATGAACTACCTACAAAAGTGGTCCTCTAGTAAGGTTTTTCTGACATCTACTCAGTTGCCTTCTACAGCAACAGCCATGGTCTACAAAGAGTTTACAAAGTATCAAAGTGATCTCATTGTTGGAAGGTGTTAGTCTGGAGAAGTGCCCAACTTTTTCCCCAAGGCCTTAGATATAACATGGAAAACAGTGAAGACAGTGATCAACAACTGCAGAAATTATTGCACACCAATAACATTACCAAAATTGATTGTCTTTCCAAAATTGATGAAAAAACAAAAAGAAAATTGGTCTGAGAGGCAGCCAAGAGGCCTACAGCAACATTTAAGGAGCTGTAAGAACTGCTTGTGAACTACAACAATCACCTGCATTCTTCATATATTTGGACTCTGGGGGTAGAATGACAAATGAAGGTTTTTTTTACAAGAAAAACAACCAGTCCCAGCTACATTTTGCAAAAACCTACTTCACGTCTGACAAAAGCATGTGGGAAAATGTGCTTTGGTTTGATGAGATGAAGGTTGAATTTTTTTGGCCACAATTCCAAAACAGTACGTTTGACACAAAAGCTATCAGAGTTTCTTGCAAAATTCAAATCCAGAAGTACACACAGATAAGTTATTCAGCTGGATTCATTAACTTCTTTTTATGAATAAGTAAATTTTACAATACCAATAGCTGATCCTTCACCATGGTACAAGTTACACGCAGAACACAAGGCAGGAGAGAACAGTTAGTTTCATTTCAGCAGATCAGACAGCATGCACAGACTGCTTAGTTTGTTTCAATTCTCAGCACAGACTCAGAAGCTGCAGACTAAGACTTGCCTTGGCTCCAGTTTGTCATAGCTCCCAATTGACTGATTTAGTTGCTACGCCTATTCATTGGCTGATCTTGTTACCATGTCTCTGCCAGTTCACGAATAATCTGACAAAAACAACACTACATAAAGGTACACCATACTCATAATGAAGCCTGATAATGGCAACATTATGCTTTGTGGTTACTTGTTTTCAGTTGAAAGAAAAGTTTCAGACAAGATGGTGGAAATTATGAACAGTTCCAAATATCAGTCAATGCTGAAGCAAAACCTTCAGGCCTATGCTAAAATGCTGAAGATGAAGAAGAATTTTATCTTTCAACACAACAACCACCGAAATAATATCTAAATCAACAAAAGAATGTCTTCACCATAAGAAGATCAAAGTTTTGGAATAGCCCATCCAGACCCCAGACCTGAATCAAGTGAAAATCTGTGGGATGACCTGAAGAGGTCTGTACACAGAAGATGTTCTTGCAATCTGACAGATTTGGAGTGGGCAAAATTCCCAAGGCAAGGTGTGTCATGTTGATAGGCTCCTACCCAAAAAGACTGGATTCTCTTATAAAATCAAAAAGTGCTTCAACAAAGTAATATTTTAAGGGCGTGCACACTTATGCAAACATGTTATTGTAAGTTTTTCATTTTTATTTTTACCCCTAAAAGATTTGTTTCTTTTTCAATTGAATCGTACAGCTTATATATGTTACATTAAAGGTGAAAAAAATCAGAAGTGATTTATCTTGGTCTGATTTTTTACATCCCAAAAACTTGACATTTCAACAGGGTGGGTAGACTTTCTATATCCACTGTACATGTATACACATATGGTTAAAATAAAATAGTAATCAAGTAAATGATCTCACTGGCTTCATTAACTGTCAACTCCTTACAAAAGTTTTTTCTGCTTATCAAACAACATCTGAGGCTTTGATCATACCACAACTTTGGCTACCCCATGAGCTGCACTTTATTTAATGTACAATCCTGGCAGTTCTGTCTCCCCTCCCCTTTATAAGCTCAAGTCACGTGAACAAGATAATTCCTTGCATGATATCCATATTTGCAGTATTTGCAAGGAAGGCGTTACATTCAGTCAATTACATTCATGCATTTCTTCTCTCTCTTTTTCCCTTATGTCCTTCCCTCTCTGAGACAAATGAAGGATTATCTAGGCCAAACATTTGCTCCAAACTGCTGTTTGCTCAAAGAGATTGTTCCAGGGCATTTGGCAGATAAAGATTTCTGGAATATGTCTATTTTAATGAAAAGAAGGACTAGGGGAGATATGATAGCAGTGTTCCAGTATCTCAGGGTTTGCCAGAAAGAAGAGGTATTCAAGCTATTATCCAAAGGACCTGAAGGCAGGACAAGAAGCAATTGGTGGAATCTAATCAGGGAGAGAAGCAACTTAGAACTAAGGTGAAATTTCCTGACAGAACAATTAATCAGTAGAACAACTTGCCTCCAGAAGTTGTGGGAGCTCTGATACTGGAATTTTTCAAGAAGAGATTGGACAGCCATTTGTCTGAAATGGTACAGGGCAGTGATGGCTAACCTTCTTGCCATCACATGCCAAAAGTGGGGGTGCCTGGGGGGGTGTTGCACATCCATGTGCCCACACCTATAATTCAATTCACCCCACCCTCCCTAGAAAGGCTCTGGAGCCTGAGGAGAGTGAAAAATGGGCCTTTCCCACACCCCCAGGCCCTCCAGAGGCTGGAAACAGCCTCTTTCCTGACTTCTGATGGGACCAGAAGGCCTGAAAATCATCTGGCCAGTGCCCGCATGCACATCAGAGCTGAACCGATATGGGTCCGCATGCCACCCATGCCATAGGTTCGCCATCACGGGTATAGGGTTTCCTGCCTGAACAGAGTGTTGGACTAGAACACAGGTGTCAAACTTGCAATGTCATGTTGTCTTTACAAAGACATATTGTGACTTTTTCCTCTTCGCTAAACTAGGGGTGGATATGGCGAGCACATGATGCATCCAGCCTGTGGGGCACGAGTTTGACACCCCTAGACCAGAGAACTTCTAAGGTCCCTTCCAACTCTGTTTATTCTATTCTATTCTATTCTATATACAGTAAGAAAGCTACTGCTGATGTCACTGCCCTAAGTTCCTTTTTCAATTTTCTACTTGCGAACAGTGCTTTAAAACAACACATGTCCTGTGGTCCCCAATACACCCCTTTTCTTCATTCAATTAAATTGAGTATTCACTAACCAAACCACAATTTATCAGAAATAAGTAGAGAAATTAGGGAGCCTACAGATTATCACAGAAGCTCCCCCCAAATACAGGGCAGCTTTCCAGAGAAAGAGAGTCATGATAGGAACTAAGAACTCTTGTCTACATAATAATTAGTCTCATATTTAGTTTTACGACATAAAATGGAAAAGGACCTGAATTTTGAACTGACCTAATTTGCAGAGCTAATCTCTGAAAAATAGTTGTCTACAGAAATGTGCACCATATTCCACCAAACACACCCCCAGCTCTTCCCAACATAACACTTCCCGTCTCAAAAAGTCATCCATATGACTGCACCTACTTTGCTCTGTTATTTTCATAACAGATACTTGGACAATGTGTGAAGTGCATGGAATTTTTTATATATACAAACTTGGATGATTTAGTCGAAAACAGCTTTACTCCTATTTAAAGACACTTGCTCTTTTGCATAGGGCTCTGCATTCACTATGGTTTCCATGGTTAAATGTAGCAGATTTACATATTGGCTTGCCAATTGTCTCTTTACAACCATAGTAAGTCAATGACATCATTTATTAGAGAGATAAATGAGAGCAATTAAGCATCATGACTCCAGCTACTGAAAGTTTCTGGAATGAAAGTGTTTTAAAACGACAACATGCCCAGCAGAATCTTCTGAAGACATGTTATTTAATTCCTGAATACTTAGCTGGTTGGATGAACTCTGATAGCCCTTATGTATGTTGGTATGTTGTTTACACATGCAAGTATGAAATGACAGGCAGGAATGACTAATGCATTCTTTGATGTTAAAAGAACTGTAATTTTAAAGACAGGCAGGATAGATATAAAATATATTTCATTCAAGTACATATAGAATATGCTTAAAACTCCATCAAAGATATATAAATGATATGATCTGAAATAAATAGTGGACTGCTTATAATTATACCCTAAGGTTGCTGGGTTTTTATTTCATACTAAGAATTTAAAATTGTCCAGTCATTTAAAATGACTCATTAAAATGACTACTTTTGCTTTTTGTGATTTTCAGGATGTTATTAGCAGAAAGTGGAGGAGAAAACAAATCTGTTTTGACTGCATTGAAATTCCCATAAAAATGTTTATCATGAGAGCCAGTGGAAAATTCTGCTGAAGTCCGCCCATCCTAGAAGGGCTGAGGTTGAGAAATACTGATATTAGTTTTAGGAATAATAAATTGATATGGATATGCATATATTAGGGGTGAGTTGTACTTACCTTTATACTGGTTCTCTTTGTGCACAATTTGTGTGCATGCTTTGCACACGCTGAACATGCTGTACTTACTGCTCATGCACATTGGAGCACACATGTCAAATGTGTGCTCTATGCACAGTAGAGCACACTTGCAGCATGCACACCGCCCATGCTCACAACTGCCAATTCACCTTCTGAAAAAAAGAAAAAATGCACCAGGGTGTGTGGGAGATCCCAGCTTGCAGACGGTAAGAACCAGTTTGATGAAGCCATCCGGTCATTG